>JANIMX020000489.1:2927892-2940100 GCA_024582655.2 Erythroxylum kunthianum
CCTCCGGGCACGCCCAGGTCTGGATGTGTCTCCTGAGCATGTTAGTTATAAAATGACACATCCTTGTGAACACTCCCAGATCGGGTCGTATGGCTCCCTAGTTTCCCGCCTATGCAGAACGATCATGTTGACACGGAGTCCATATCAGTCTGGTTACATGACCGTGTCAGTTGACAAAAAACTATTCTTCAATTTCTTCTAGCTTCTCTCCCTGATTTCAGCTCAAATGGTCTTGACTTCCCGAACTGCTAACACAATTACAAAATAACATGAAAAACACTTAAACAAACACATTAAACGTAATATGGAATAAAAATATAACAAAAACAAATGGAAAAATATGATAAGTTATGTACTTATCAGTTAACATTCTCGCTTGTCTCTCCTTTACTTGATTAGTTTCCTCATGTGTAACTTCTAAAGTATGTCAAATTTCATAAGTTGTCTCACACATAGAGTTCATGTCTTCATAATGCATAAAATAACCTTCCCATTCAAGAAAAGCAGTCTCTTATCTCGAGGATGCTATTTTTTTAGTTTGGAAACTTTTTTATCATCTATAACTTTAGTAGGAATGAATGGACTACCTGAAATATTTTTTTCACAATTCTACATCTTCGACCATAAAGAAGAATTTCATTCGAGTTTTCTAATAAAGATAATCATTTCCATCAAAGAAAGGTGCCTTACCAATATTTTGACCTTTTTGGCTAGGTGAAGATGTAGATGTACCTAGATATGTCATGAATATCTTTTCTAAAATTTTATTTAAAATTACAATAAAATCGACCTATTCCATAGGTCTTTTAAACCTTTCCTTCGATTCTTGTGTCTTGTATTTAGCCTAAACACTTTTATCTATAGTACTTCCCTCTTAGTTTTTTAATCTTTATTTTATTATTTATTAACTATTTGTATTTGTATTTGAATTAGCATTAGCATTAGTATTATATTTATATTTATATTTGTAATTGTAATTGTAATTTTTTATTTATTTTGAATTTTAATTTCCTTATTATTATCTTATTATGTTGATTCTTTTTTAATATAATTATTGCTTTATATTTTATGGGTTTTATTTCCTTCAAACATTTCTCAAAACCTTTTTTAAATATGGGTCTATAAAAAACAATCTCTTTACTAGTTATGGGTAAGGCTGCATACTCTGAACCTCCATAGACCAAGTGTCTCAGTATGATTTCTACGGGAGTATTGTTGTTCCCTAATGGCACTCAAAAGGGAGGTGAATTAAATGTTAGGGAAATTTAAGATTGCAACTTAAGAAAGACCTTTGATTGATTTTAAATTGAATGATGAAATGCAATAAAAAATTAATTAAACTCAATCAATCAACTAAGAATAAAACAAATAGTATAGGGAAGAAAAGTTCTAAAGTGAATTTATAGTGGTTAGACAAATAAATATTGCCTATCTCTACTCCTTTAATCTCTCTTAGGATTCTATTAATCTCTTCTTTCAACTAGGTAAAGAGGAACTTTCTTACAATGATCTTTATTAGACAAAGAGGAACCCTTACATAATCTTCCTTGAAGGGTGAATAGGAACCTCAATACTTCTTGAAAGACCAAAATACAAGAAAACTAACCCCAATTGATGTATACAACTTAAATCAACTTTGCTTGCTCATTTTAATGCTTAAGAGCTTTCAATCACTTCACAACCAATGAATGAATTCTTGTAAACTTGTAAATATGTTATTGTAAAATTTATAGATGTCCAACAACTAAAATTTGAAGTATTTATATCTATACTAGATCTAAAACATCATTAGACATAAAAACTAGACATTGTAACGACTAGTAACAGTGACATTAGTAAACTAATTTAGTATATAATCAACTAATGTGTTATATTGGTCGATCAAGGTATTGAACAATGTCACATACATACTTACGATGAATATTTTTCAGAATTCTTGATATATTGATTGACTCACACATTGACATTGATTGACTAATGTCTATAGAAATACTCTATTAATCAACCACACCTACATTTTGGTTGACCAATGTATCTTAAACACATTTTGCAAAAATATTTTTAAGTTCATTCAAAGATTAAACCCACTTCTTTGAACAAAACTTAATCCACATTTTAAAAGTTTCCCAATTAGTATTTTAAAGATCATGAGGGTTTTCTTTGAATCCCTACGTGAAAGTTTCCCAATACTTCAAGTCAGAATTCAAACCACCTAGGGACAGAATTCAACTTGGGGTTCTTCATAACAATTTAATCCCTACGTGTCTAATTTCATATTCCTTTAAAATCATCAT
The DNA here is from genome assembly GCA_024582655.2 of Erythroxylum kunthianum. NCBI lineage: Eukaryota > Viridiplantae > Streptophyta > Magnoliopsida > Malpighiales > Erythroxylaceae > Erythroxylum > Erythroxylum kunthianum. The sequence goes on from JANIMX020000489.1 coordinate 2,930,187, forward strand.
ATTTGGATAACCACAACTCAAGTTAGAGCCACTTGAATAGACACTGTTCGGAAGCAAAATTCACAAGCTACCCTAATTTCACAATCCAAATTCACCTAACTCAATTCCATACAAATCATTATCAAATTCACTAGGTTCTACCACCTACAATAACTTAATACATAACATTTTCATGTGGGATGATTGTTTGACCGAAACCTAAGAAAAGAAAAGCAAAGAGACAACTTTCCATACCTTAGTCAAGTAGCTTCCTCTTTGCATCTTCAAGCTTCCTTTGCTTATTTCTCCTCTTTTCCCTACACATACTGTAACATCCCGAAGTGACCCCTAGTAGGATGCATGAGTTTTATTATGTCTTTTTGTATGTGTTGGTGTTGGGTTATAAGACTTGTGAGGAAAATCGGTGAAGTCATTGGGTTATCTGACCTAGACCAGGTTAAAAATTCATAACTTGAGATGCAGACATCCAAATTGAGTGATTCTAGTTGCGTTGGAAATTAGATTAAAATGTATACGACTTTCAGGGCTACCTCCAAACCTAAAAATGGAAAGATTTAGGTTAACAGTGGGAAATAAGTCAGCTTTGTAAATTTGTCCCGGGTTTTGGACAGTCGACAGTGTTTTGTCCATAACCTTTGATACACTTAACCAAATTGGCTGAATTTTGGATATGTTGTATCTGAGACATGTATGAACATATATATTATAGATATCATAAGCCTAAAAACCTCAGGATCATTGTCAGATTGGTTAGGCAAGTTCTGGTTTGAAAGAACCAATCAAAAGGTGTCAAGTGGCAAGGTCCCACTCCTTCTTTACTAAGTAAAACGACACCACCTTATTTTCTGCCTTGGTGGTTAGTTTTTAAGGTTTATTCAACCCTACAATTTCAGATCCAAGTCTAAAAAAGAGGGAGAAACATCGAGAAGGAGAAGAAGAGAAGAGAAGAAGTGAGATAGTGAGGATTTTGGTGGTTTTGATAACCAATCTTGGAAAAGTAAAGAAAAGGTAAGAATTTCTTGAGTTTAAGGTATTTGAGTCTTCAATTTCTCTCCAAATTTTATGTGGAAATTCTGCCAAGTATGTGAATGTTATGGGTGAATGATTTGTGATAAACCTTTGTAGGGAAGGGGAAGAACAAAGCTTGGGTAAGTTTGAATTTGAAAGAGAACTCAATTTGAAAGTATGGAAAGTTTAGGGGTTTTGCCCCAAATTGGTCAGGGTTTTGAAATTGGTTTTTTTTGTGTGTAATTGAATGCTTGAAATGTGCAATTATTCCATTTTATTGGTTGAATTATGACTTAGAATGCATGAGAATGGAGTTAGGATAAGTAAGTGAATAATGGTATGGAATTTGGAAAATCTTCCAAACATCAGTTGTGGGAACAACCATAACTTGTTGTATAGGAATCCTAATGGGGTGATTCTTGATGAAATTTGATACTAGACAAGTAGATCTAGATTATGTACGAAGCTTGTGTTTTCTGATTTTGTCTCTAACCAGGTCAAATGTTGACCCGAAATGAGTTCTGCCAAACTACCTTGCATTTTAGCGAGGGAGTGAATCTATGTCGGTATTCTAGGAATATCTCCTAGAATACAGACATTGGGAAAATGGAATAGGTACCATTTTAAAGATGAGAGGATAAGGAACAACGTTCATGAAGGACCTTATGTCCCAAAGTGTCTAGAAATAGGTGGAAATTTGAGATGAGTTGTGTTATGGATTCTACCTCTGTGTTGGATAGTAGGTAATCAACAGAGTATAACTTTTGGTGTAGTTGTCTGTGATACATTGGGGATAATGTAAGATTTAAGTGTCGGGGAGTGAGTGTTTAGTTTCCTTGTTTTTTTTAATTATGCTTTAAGTTAGATTTTCATGTTTTTGTTTTAGTTAAGATGAAATGAAACAACTAATTTTTTTAGCTTTTCTGGTTCTTCTAGGATTATGTAGCCTTAATTAGAGAATGATGACTAGAAAAATCCTTAGCTACTTGAACAAGAAATTTTACTCTTGTGATTGATTAATACACATTTTCTTTAGAATAGTAGTGACTACTGGTAGAAAAAAACTGGTGAGATTTTGAGCCTTTAAAGACTGATAAATTCACTTCAGTCTCACTTTCTTTGTTAATGTGTGACCTTCATGACATGTACGTCTTGATTTCGCCTTGATTTTCTATTTGAGACCACATTATCAAATGCATGAACATGAAAATGACATAGGCATTTATTTATTTTTATGAACTACATGACCTAAATAGCCTACCTATTGATAGCCCCTTTGAGCTTAATTCACATTTTCTTTGTGCCAACCACATTACATGCTCTTATCCATACTAAATCTCTTACCAAGCCTTAAAAAGCTAATGGAGTATTTGTAATCATGAATGTTGATGTGTGATGTACAAAATTATAAGTGTGGGGGTATGCATAATTTTAGGGTGGTTATTTTGGAATGTTATTTATTTTCAATTATCATTGTAACTTCTTTCAATTAAGAAAAAAATAGAAAAAGAAAAAAAGTGTTTGAATAAATGAGGAAATGCATTTGTGTTACAAAATTGTTTATGATTAGTCTTTCCTCTTAAAATTGTATGAATTGGGCAATTTGATTATGATTTAAATGGGCAGTTATGTTTTTGTGAGGGTTTAAGTGTGAAAGTTTGAAAATGAGTGATGAAAAATATATTTTTGCATTCAATTACGGGTGGAAGTGATCGCTGCATTTAAGGGTACATTGATTGCTTTTCTTATTTCATTAGCTTTGATGGCTTTTACAAAACACTTTCCCAATACATCTCACCTCAACCTTAGCCCCATTACAACCTTGAAAATTCCTATTGATGCATGGATATGCATGTGAACTTCAGTGGTGGAGAAATGTAATGATATGCAAAGTTATGGATTGTCTTGATCATAAATGGTGTTTAAGTGTACCTAAGAATAAATCTTCTTAAACATATTTTTCCTAAGTCTACTTCTAGATTGCTGAAATTCAAAAAGGGGATAATTATTGATTGATCATTAGTAAAAACATATGACATTCAATTCATGTCAAGATTTTGAATATTATATATCTTTTATTATAACTACACACCCTTATGAAATATAGAAATTGCGGAAATATTTTGGTTTGTTAATTTGATTTTTTTTATTTGTTCGAGGATGCTACAAAACTAAGTGTGGGGGTATTTAATATGTGCTTAATTTTTCATACATTTGATTCCCAATACATAGTGTTTAATTTTAGTTTATATTTGATTTTAGGTACAATTCGGATTAGGAAGAACTAAAGTGAGTTAAAAGCACTATTCTGGGCCATTGTATAATGTATATATTTATCGAGCAATTCCTAAAGTGTTCTCAATTTCCAGAAGAGGCTTGGAAGAATAGCATGGTCACTTTGCATGGCCGACTCAACGCCAGCAGTGTAGGTCCAAAACCAAGGTACGCAAGCTCAACGCCAACGGCGTAAATGATAAGGCCACCGACGTACAAGCTACATCGTCGGCGTAAGTGGATTTTAGTTATAATTATGCTACAGTGTCATCTTCTCTTGCTCTTCATCTTCTTCGGCTCCTTTCATGACACTGTTCACATCCAAGCTCTTCTCTCTGCATGCTACAATAAATTCAACATAACATTTGCAATATTTTCAGCTTAATTCTTCTTCTTTTACTAATGCATTGATGGTCTATGAAAGTTGCCTTTACTTCACTTCCGCTTTTGTTAACCCAAATTGTACCTAAAATTAAATATAACCTAAAGTGAGTATCCTAAGCATTTCTTAATATTAAACACTAAGCATAAGAAATCAAGTGCATGAAAAATTAAGCACATATCACCTACCATAAGCATGATGTTAGTGGTTTGTCACAAAATCCCAATGGGGCCTTAGTACCTTTAATTTATTCATCTTTTTTAACCTTAGATTCCAAAATACCAAAAACATAAGGCTTTTCCTTAGAAACAAAATATCTTAAAGCATATAACTTATTAGGGCAATTCAACCCACGTGCATTCCAAATTACGATTAACATCAATTGAGCTTTCTTTTAGAGCTTTTCATCTTGCTCCTTTAGGATTTCCTTGTTGATACACTCTAAAGTTGCTTCTCATTATTAACAATCTCCACAACATTCATGACAAAATTAAGGCTGCTAGGTGAAGCGATAGTTCTTTCACAACTAGAGCTATCTTTATGCACTACCTCTGGTTGGTTAGTAGATACTATATTAGTAGCTGTAATTTCAACAACCTCATTAGGCTTTAGAAGAGGTTCAAATTCCAGCTTACTGATAGGAACAAAGCTTATATTCTTTTCCTTAGTCTCATTAAAGTCCATTAGCTCATTATAATCACCCTTCCTGAAAACTTTACTCGTAGGTTTCCAAATTTTCCCTTGACAGTAGGTCTCCAATTGTAGAAACAAAGACAATATCTTCTATTAAACCATTATCTTCTTCTAATCTCATAATAGGGATTTGCTCAGGTAGCTCTTTAGAGATGTCAACTCCAATACACATTTTGGCATAGTTAATTCTCCTTTTCTTTGTAGTATTCTCATCTATACAAATACGTTTACCTAGATAACTAGCCAATAAACTAAGCCTTTTTGTTATCCAATATTCTAAAAGACTATTGTAAAAATTAACCCGGGGATGCTACTGAAAATATTGTAAAAATTAACCCATAAGGGAATCCTACTGACTTTTACCTTTTCCAATTTTATTCCAAGTAGCCATACTTAAAGAAACAACAGAAGTTAAGATACATGCCATGACCCTTCCTCAATAATCTTGATAGCAGTAGCTTTTGAAGAAAATGAGAATAAGAGAAGCTTATCCTCAGATAGAAGAACATCAGTAAGCCCTTTACCTTTCCATTTATACTACGCCCATCTCTAGATTAGGGGGAAATCTGGCCTACTATCCATGAAGAAACCCACCAGTGTGGTTTCCCAACAATGAGCTCATTCCTTCAAGGTCTCTCTGTTTGGCACAACCACTACTCTTCCTTCCAGATTCATAGGAGGATTGTAATGCAAAGTTAGGTTGGGGTGATTGTTAGAATTTTTGGTGGAGAATAGAAAGAAACGTGAAAGACCAAAGAAGCTAAAGAGACGTATCTCACACCCACACTTTTATTCATCAGATAGTTCCTTAAATATAGAAAAAACTTCAATTAAATATCAAAATAATAGGAGTCCAAATCCTTATCAAATAAAGATTCCTAATATCAAGAACACCCCCAAATACTAAGCAAATATATCCTACAAATTTGCTGATAATTATCTCAAATAGAGACCAAATCTTAATTGACTAACTCAAACATAAATCTAATCTAATTTCTACATTATCTTCAACAGTGATCCACTACTACTTGCTTCAAAATTTTCTAATTTGAAGTGAAAATTGTTCTTTGTTGCTGATGTTAGAATTAAGGTAGGGGAAGCTTGTTCTACAAAAGTTGAATTGAGTGTCTCATTTTGTGTGGGGGTTGGTTGGGATGAAGGGTTTAGGGCAGAGGGGCTAGGATAGATAAGGCTGGACTAGAGGAGGAAGGAGAATTAGCTGAAGCTGGTGAGGTTGGATTGGGGTCAAGGAGGAAAATCATCATGTTTTGTTTGTCCAAGGACAACGTTTAGGGCTAACATTTCTAAAAATAGTGAAAATTAAGTTAACATTATTTTTAATACCAAATCTGTTTATAGTTTGTACATGTTACCAATATATTGTTATAGTCATAAAGTTAATGGTTATGTTTGATTCGTAATAAAATTTGTATTATATCTGTATATTTTTTTGGAGTTGCCTGTTTTTGTTTTCTTTCTGCAGCCGACTCTACATCACCCACTAGTACACCAAGATTTTCTGTTATTAATTATTACAAATTCAGAAATTGCCATGACATCATATCTATGAAACCTTTGAAATAAAGTTTGCTTGCCTTGCTTATATAAGAGAGAATCAAATCCCTTCTTTACGGTGAAATGAAGCTTTCACTTTTATTTTGGTAGCCTGTAAAGTTACTAGACATTGTCATATTCGAATAAAAGTATGCATATCTAGCTAGGAAATCATAGATCTTCATGTCATCATTATAATACTGTTCTGCTTGTTTCAGTTCATTACCTGCATGCTTTCTGGTTCGTCTCTTCTGTCAAAATCTGATTATAACAATTTATCCTTAATCAGTTTGACAATGTTCATACATAATATTTGTATAAAGCTATTAAATTATGGGAAAAAGGAAACCGCCATTGAGCATGCCCATAAAAAACATATTCGTTAGGGGAGCAGGTGGAGAAGTTGTGTGTACTATGCTCCTGTTCTTGTACATAGCTATCCAAACTTAGAAGAGAAAAATACTATCTACAAAATCGTCATGTAAGAATTGTTAGGCCTCCACGTGCTGATGTAATGATATTACATCATTTCTGAGATACGTATGTGTCAATTCAAGCTACTTGCAGAAGTTATAATATTCATGAGCATGAACTAAGCGAGAATTATGCTTCTTTAATACTATATCAATAGGCTACGGTACTTATTCGGTTCGGACTTCAATTGGTTATTAAAACCGCTTCTTTTTTTAAATTAAAAATACGATTGCGTATTATTAAACTTTTTAAATTTTAAGTATCAAACATAATTTTTATGATATGTTATTGTTGCCTACAGAGCATATTAAGTTTTTAGTCTTTTCATAATCAAACCACGTGTGTGTGTGTGTGTGAAATTTTAGTTTGATTTGAAGTGTCAGAAAAACTTTGAATCTAATACTTTCACTTTTTTCCAACCAGAGATGGCACCTGTCGTAACTCATGTCATATTAGTTATAAGGCCAACCTTATGATAAAAAGTATTCTGAACGATACTATCATCATTATTTTGAAAGCTGGATGCGATGCCTTGTAACATGCCATTTGCACATCTAGTGCTTTTTATATTGGACGAATATAGTCATGCATGTTCAGGTAATTAATAATCATGCAAATATGTATGGAAGCAATCATATGTTCATCATTTCTTTTTTACTTTCGTATGTTAGAGTAATCTTATTATTCCCAATAGTTAGGTATTATTTATATTTTAAAAATTTTAAATATTATTAACAAACTTTTCTAAATAAAGAGAAATAGTTTATAATATGAAAGTAAATATTAGAATGTAAGAAAATTATAACAAATTAAAATGTGGTGTAATTAGTTTGATCACCTATAGATAATCATCAATTTTCTTATTTCATATATGAAGAAACAAATTCAAGTATTCAAAGGTAGAGTTTATAAGACTATTTAAGTTGTAACTCCTCTTCTTTTAGAGACTATTTAAGTTGTAACTCCTCTTAGGGATGTGAGTGGGAAGCCAATGGATTATTCGAGTCTCCATGTAATTGGAAGTCTTATGTACATAATGTATAATGCCAAAGAAATTAAAAAAAAACTTGGATTTAAAATATAAAAAAGGCTTATTCTTAGGATATGTTGATAGAGTTAAGGAATATTGCCTATGGGATCCCATTACTTACAATTATTAGCAAGAATGTCACATTTATAGAAGATAAATTACAACGAGAATAAGAAAATAATATTACTTCTTTAAAAGGTTTAGAGACTATAATACATGTTGAAAAAGAATTTCAACAAATGAATTCTTTTGAAGCAGTATTAGAGCAAGATTTTCAAGAATTAGTTTAATTTAAAACTCCAAAATTTCTTCAATCAGATTGTACAAAAGACTGAAATTAGTATTTATATTATATAATAGAGGAAAATATAATATACTGTATGTCAGAGGATATGGAGTCATTAACTATCCAAGAAGCACTTAATGATATAGATGCCTCATAGTTGGTGACATTAATGTAGAAAGTTGAACTTCTTCATAAAAATATAACTTGGGAATTTGAATGAGTCTTTAAGATCAAGTGAAATGGTGAAGATTACGTGGAGTGATATCATGTGAGATTTGTGGTGAAAGGATATGTTCAAAATTTGGAATTGAATTTAGTGAAATATTTTCTCATGTGGTTTGGCTTACTATATTTACAGTAGTTCTAGTAATGTGTACTATGTTTGACTTACATCTAGAAACCTAGATGTGAAAACTACTTTTTTTTATGAATATTTTAAAGAAAAAACTTGTATTCTCTGACCATAAGTTTTAGAAGAAAAAGGAAAAGATAAAACTTTAGGTAATTTTCTCCGCTTCCCAGGTTCTAGCTGATTTCTTGCCATTATTCTCTTAACCTTAACCTCAAGAATTTCTCTTCTAACTTCTAGTCCACTTTGCACGTTTTTTATTGTGTCTGTTAACCTTAACCTCAAGAATTCATAGACTTTCACCGTCCATGAATTCTCTAGTTAAACATTTATTAGACTTATATATTTTGCGTTATCATCCAGTTGGTAATTGTTGAAAGAAATATTGAGGGAATTTGAGATTTATATTATTTGCACACTGTTGTTTTAAACGTCTTTACCAAGCCCTGATAGCACACGCAAACAAATTGATGACTCTCTCTGTCATTGTGCAGTGCCCCATTATCTTTATTTCAGAAGTGCAGGGCCAAAATGTACCTCGTAGATATTAATTTAACATGCAATTATGCAAAAGATCATATAAGCCAACGAATAGAATATAGATATTATCTGACAATCCTCAAGAGAAGGGAGATCTAGTTTTGCTTTGTACGAGTTGTTTTATCCTACTGCATATGAGCTTGTGCTATGTGTCCGTTCTTTAATAAATCTAATCAATACAATCTTTTTATCTATACAGCATAACACAAACAAAAGACCAACGACAAGTTCTCTTTCCACGCATTTCTAACTCTTGTTAAAATTAAAATTTCCATTATTCTATTTTTTTTATCACCTCACAAAACCCAATGTCTAGAACATTTTTTAAATCAGCATATTCTGTAAATATGCTGCATAAGTCTATTTTATATCAATATTGGTCTTAAATCTAGGAGTACAACCTCCCAAGATGAATGAAGCAAATATTTTTAATTAAACATATTTTATAACACATGCTTATGGCTATTATTAATATATCAATTGATGTCGAAATATTGGGTCATTCTCTCAATAATTCCGTAAATGGACCTAATATTTTTACTAACCACACAAATTAATAAAATGTGTCTAACCTTTGTGATCGGAAGTTCCTATATTTATTATCTCTTCATATTCCCAAGTTCATTCAACCAAATATAATATAAACACGCCATTTTAAGATCATTTCAACAATCGTGCAGCTGTAAGCCGCCGATCTTCCTACCAACACCAATGAAAGTTAAAATTTCTTTCCACATCAATAACTAACATGTGGTTCTACGTAGTAAATTACTCATTGCGATATTTATTTTCTTTTTACAAGATGATCTTGACAGTTTGATTCATACTCACTTCGAAAGAAAACTTTAAGAGTATTATGTAATATATAAATTTAAAATATTGATTTTTTATATATTTTTCTCGAGTACACTTCAATCCATGTTTAAATATTCTATCAATATTGATGTTCATGGTATAAAAATCTTTCATCAGCCCGAAACTTAATGTATTCATCAAGTTCACACAGAAATAAATGAGAAAGATACGAACTGTATTGTTATATTTGTAGATATAAACTTTTAAACAAATCACATAAGTCTCTACTTATCTTTGTTTTTTCTTATTTTTATTACATTTAAACAATTTAGACAATCATTTGGTTTACTAACAAGTCTGGTGCCATATAAAAAAGAGGTCAAGCTTTGGAGTAACTGGTAAAGTTACTCATTTATAACCAGAAGGTCACGAGTTCAAGTTACGAAAACAGTCTCTTTGTAAAATACAAAAGAAAGCAATGTTATAAATATCGTACCAATACCGATACCCAATTTGGTTCTTGTACGAT
>JANIMX020000489.1:2944894-2955203 GCA_024582655.2 Erythroxylum kunthianum
CAAAATCCATAACCCAATCATGCATATTCAATTAAAATAGCTACATTAATTCTCAAGCAAAGAAATTAGCCTATCATCGTATAATCACCATTAATCAATCTCAAATAATTATATCTCATCTTTATCTAGATAAGAAAAATATTGAAACAATTAAACCGTGAATATAAATCAACAATCAAACAAACAGTGATTAATTGGTTCTAATTTCTGCCCAAACCAGCGTCCAGCAGCCTTGTCCGCCTATTGCTCCAGCCTTCTACGCACGCAGCTCGCCTGGTTCAGCTTGGTTCCTCACCCACACTTCGTTTTTCTCTCTACGTTTTATCCCAATTGTTTCAGCTCTTTTAATTTTCTTCTTCCAGCCGCAACGCTATTCTCTTGTTTCAAGCCTACTCACGTTCCTCTTGATGTAACAATTTTTCCACTCAATATTACTGTTCACCTCTCCAATAAAAATTAGCTTCCTGTTCTCCAGACTTATGCGTCGCCCCTCTATTCAGCAACACTCACGCTACTCCCTACTCAGCGCCGCAACACTCCCCTCCTAATACCTTGTGATGTGACCATTTGTTTTCTAATATTACTGTAGCCCTCACGTTCAAAATTGCTTGCCGCCCTTTGTCTTTTCCCACGTTTCAGCTCTCCACTATACCTATGATTTGACAATTTGTTGTTCTAAATATTACTGTAGCACAACTCTCTTAATTGGAAGATCACTCTCTTCTGTTCCAGCTTTCCTCACGCCGCAACACGCCATCTTCCGCTCTCAAGCCCTATCACGTTTTTCCCTATTCACTCCACTCTTCCACGTGATTCCCCTTGCTCACGTGATTGGCCCTCCTTATTTTAGCTCACGTCCACGCTACTCTCCATTTGCTTCTCCACGTTTCTTCCTTTCAACCCTTAGAAGTTCCCCCTCACATACCTTGTGATGTGACAATTATTTTATCACAATATTACTGTTCACCATGTGCTTAAATTGGTTGATTCTTGTCTCATGCGTTTTATCATTTGGGGGTGTGCGTTTTGTGGTAAAAAATGGCAGCCTCACTTGTGCGTTTCGTTTTTAATCCCTTCACCTGCATTTAATAATAAATTTCATTAAATTTAATCAATTAAAAATTGATCTTTAAATGATTATTTAAAATTATTCTTTCGAATCATTTGAAGCGTCTTTTCTTTCGAATTGTGCCTAGAATCACAAATAAATTAAAGTGAACATTTAAAACATTTCTAAGGCATTAATCACTAAATATAGAATATCAAATGAATCAAAATACTCATTCAAATCAAGGATTGAAAGCAACAAAAATTAGGCGCAACAAGAACAAAAAGATAATCTATGTGATTGTTAACTTGGAAAAGGGATTGTCAACTTGACATTCATTACTGTTGCATCCTCCTTTATACAATTCATAATATAATGTTTGTGCTAGTCACGCTACTCCATTTAGGCTATTATTCCTCCTCATAAGTGCCTTTACTTAATCTACCAATATTACGACTACATCCACCTTGTGAATGCCTACAGTTCTTGTTTCCCTTGTCTTACTTTATTGCTATTGGTAATTGTTTATATCTATCTCTTTAATCAAAATTTGAATCACTTTTGAAGTCTTACTATTTAAGGTTCACAAAGTTGTTGCATCAACTATCTATTTTTCTACATACTATAGACCATTATAAAATCACCAAACTTACAACAATGTTAATATCCCATGGTTTGGGCACGTCTTGAGAAAGTTTTTATATCTTTCCCATGACTCCTATAGTGTCTCATTTTGTAGTTGTCAATAGGTATAGAAATCATTCCTTAACTTCATAGTCTTAGCATGTGGGAAGTACTTAGCTAAGAATTTATTTACCAAGTTATTGAGGTGAATGTAGCAATAGGTAATAAATTCATCCATTATTTTGTTTGATCCTATTGTGAGAATATGAACATCTTTAACATGATGGAATCTTCAATTGTTTTATTGATTTTAAACATGCTATATATCTTCAAAAATTTGGCAATATATGAATTGGAATCTTCATTTGACAATCTTTCAAACTGTATGAACTATTGTAACATCTAAATAATGTTAGTTTGATTTTAAAATTATTCAATGTAATCATCAATCTTGCTATGCTAGACTATATTCCTATTAATGATGGCTTCATATAGTCCAATATAATCTTGTACTCCCTTCTATTGTATGAAATTATTTATTTAGTTCAACTAATGTCTTTTCCCTCTCTCTCAACGTTCATAGCATGTTTTCAATCTCTAGATTATCTTCAACAGTGTCATAAGAGTTGCTCCTTAACATACAAAAAATATCATATACATAAAATCAAATCATAACAATCACAAGAATCTTAATAAATAAAATAATATGAAACAAAAAAAATAAATAAACTACTTTAGTGATTATTGAGTATCTCTAATAGTAAATTATTACCACACTAAAAATTTGATTGACGTATTGCCTATTATCCTATTACAAGACTATAGACAAGTGGACATATCACTTTGCACTATTGTAGAGGTTAATAGGGGTTGATCCTATATGAAATGTTATAACTAATAATTCTAACTATCCTACTATTATTTAGTCCAAGCGACTCTAGCACCGCGAGCAACTCCAGGCAACTCCATCACCTCGAGTGACTCCAGCGTGACACTAAGCGCACGACTTCGTGAGCAACTCCAGTAAGGAAACCCCACGAGTAGCTCTAGCAAGGAGACACTATCAGCGATTCCAATAAGGAGACAGTAGAAAGACACTAAGAGCGAATCCAGCAAGTAGACACCAGTACTGTTGAAGATCATTCGAATTTGTTTCCTTGATATTCTCAATTTGTTAGTTTTTGGATAAGAAGAGAAGTTCTGGTAGTAGTAGGCGCTAAATATGCTCCTAATTTTTAGCTAGTTTATGTTAAATAGTCTTTTAACTTCTACTTATGTACTACCTATTTAATGGGCTAATTTTTCATCAATAACCATCAAATATTTGATCAGTAGCATCACTTCTTCTTCTAGTTCCATATTTCTTCATTACTCTATCTCAAACATTGTGGTATCAGAGCCAGATTACATCTGAACTAGGCATTCTATTTTTTTTTTCAAAAATGGCTGGAAAGTCAAGCTCTCTTAATGTATCTCAGCCACAAATTCCTATTTTCAAAGGTGATTCATACGAGTTTTTGAGCATTAAGATGAAAAACCTTTTTAAGTCCCAGGATCTTTGGGACTTTCTCGAGTCCGGCTAAGCAGAAGCCAGCGATGATGAAACTCGCCAGAAAGAGAATTTTAAGCATGATCCAAAGGCTCCTTTTTTATTCAATAGGTAGTGGATGAAGCCATTTTTTCGAGGATAGCTGCAGCTACAACTGCAAAACAGGAATGGTCAATACTTAAAACCAAGTATCAAGGACCAACAAAGGTAATTACCATCAAACTGCAATCACTTAGGCGGGATTTTGAAACTTTTTGTATGAAAAATAAAGAGTCAGTCTAGGGATACTTGGAAAGAGTCTACGCAGTTGTGAGTCAAATACAATTGTACGAAGAAACACTGAGTGATGAAATTGTGGCTGCTAAAGTTTTAAGAAGTTTGACTCCTAAATTTGATCTTATGGTTGCTGCCATTGAAGAGTCTAAGGATTTATCAAACTTTTCTTTTCATGAACTAATGGGGTCTTTGCAAGCCCATGAAACAAAAATTAACAGGTCCGCTACTGAAGAAGAAGAAAAAGCATTTCAGAAAAAGGGGGAGCCAGATTCCTCTACCCAGCGCATGAGAGGAAGAGGTAGAGGAAACTACCAAGGCCGAGGACAAGGACGAAGTAGCTCTCTTTAATGTTCCTATTGCAAAAAATTTGGACACACAAATAAATTTTGCTGGTCTAAATCGGAGGAGGCAAAGTTTGCTGAAGAAGATGATGAACAAAAGATTACTTGTTCATGGCTTTATCAAACACAGAAGAGGATAACAAGGAAGTCTGGTATCTCTATAGTGGTTGCTCACATCACATAACCGGGGATAAATCTAAGTTCGAAGACCTTGATGAATTAATCAAATCATTGGTTCGCCTTGGAGACAACAAGCAACTTCAAATTGAAGGAAGAGGCACAACAATTGTTGCAGTAGGTAACCAGATAAAACTCATCAAGAATATGCATTTTGCTCCTTGTTTGGTTAATAATCTCATAAGCGTTGGTCAATTGATTGAGTCTTGATATTCTGTATTATTTGATGACAACAAATGTGTGTTGAAGAAGAAAACTACAGGTGAAATTCTAGCAACAACTCAAATGTTATTCAACCGAATGTTTCTTCTAAATTTTGCGGAACATACTGAAGCAGCCATGATAAGCAAAGTTGTTGAAAATAGTGAGTTGTGGCATCTAAGGTATGGGAATCTAAATATTAAAGGACTGCAACTTCTAAAAAGAAAAGAGATGGTCAACGACTTGCCCAACATTGCTCCATTAGAAAAAAAAATGTGTAAGGGATGTGCACTCAGCAAGCATTCTATGAAGGTTTTTCCTGTAAGGAAGTCCAAACGTGCTACCCAAATTTTGGAGCTAGTACATGCTGATTTGTGTGGCACAATGAAGATTGAGTCGCTAGCAGGAAGAAAATACTTCGTGTTGTTCACTGATGACTACAATAGGATGAGTTGGGTGTATTTTTTGTAATTAAAATCAGAGACGTTTGAGTATTTCAAGAGATTCAAGGCGCTGGTAGAAAAGCAAAGTGAAAAGAACCTGAAGGTGTTACGAACGAGCCGTGGAGAGTAGTTCACATCAAAAGATTTTGTCGATTTCTGTCAAGAACATGGAATCAAGAGAGAGTTGACAGCTCTGTACACAATTGAACAAAACGGCGTGGCGAAACAAAAAAATCGAATAGTTGTAGAAATGGATCGATCGATGATGAAGGGAAAGAAACTGCCAAACTTATTTTGGGCAGAAGGAGTGGCCACCGTAGTATATCTCATCAATATTTCTCCCACCAAGGCAGTATGGGACAGAACTCCATATGTAGCGTGGCATGGGAACAAGCCTTCGGTAACTCACTTGCGCATATTTTGTTGTATTTGTTATGCTTTACTCACAAGTGACAGGCACAAGCTTGAAGAAAAATATACAAATACATTTTATTGGCTATTGTTACCGCTCAAAGGCCTACAGACTTTATGGTTCTGAAAATAAAAAGATTATTATAAGTAGAAATGTGATGTTTAATGAGCAAGGCTACTGGGAATGCAAAAAAAATAAAGGAATCAGTTGTTCAAGAAAAAATAATAGAGGACGAAGAAGAACCAGTTGGTGCTGGTACACAAATGATTACACTTCAAAGCTCACAAATGTTGACACCATCAAAATCAAGTTTGGTCTCTAGGTTAGCGACCTCGTCAGAAGATTCGTCATCACCACCAAGAAAATGGAAATTTCTTAGTCAAGAGATTTATGCTGCCTCACCATTGGTTTTGTTTGTCGAAGACCCATCAAGTGTAAAAGAGGCCATGAAGCAGCAAAAATGGCAAAAAGCAATGCAAGAAGAGCTTCAAGTCATCGATAAAAATCAAATGTGAGAGCTGGTCAACGAATCGGAAGGTAAAAGTATAATTGGGTTGAAATGGATTTTCAAAACAAAGTTTTTGGCAGATGGAAACATTAAAAAACATAAAGCAAGGCTAGTCGTGAGAGGCTATGCTCAACAACCAGGAATAGATTTCGAGGAGACCTTCTCGCCAATTGCTAGATATGAGACCATTCAAGTTATATTGGCACAAGCAAAAACAGTGGAAGGTGTTTCAATTCGATGTAAAGTCAGGGAACATCTATTTCCTGCCATAGACACTTTTGCTACCATATTGTTGAGGCTTTTATCATAAAAAATCACAACTTTGTTATCTCCAAATATGACTTAATAAGCATGCTCCATCATCTGACCTACACTCAGTAGATTCTCATCCAAGCCTGGAACTAGAAACAATTCATTTATATATTGTTTCCCACACTGAGTTTCAACCACTAGAGTGCCTTTTCCAGTTGCTTGTCAAGATCTCCAATGTCCATTTTAACTTTACAAGTCATAGATCTGTCAATGTTTATCAATGCAGATTCTTGTGATGTCATGTGATTGCTGCAAGCGTTGTCCATAAACCATACACTTCCATTTTTCACACTTGCAGAGTGGGAGACATAGAACATGGTTCTTGTGGTTACTTCTTCTTCCTTGGCATAGTTGGTTGTTTTCTTGTTACCATCACAATCCTTTGTAGTATGACCAAAACAACACATTTGGCTTTCCCTTTGTGTCTGCACATACCAAAATGGTATTTCTCACATACTTGACACTGTGGTTTAGCACCACTTTGATTGCTGCTTCCTTGCTTGTTTTGAGAATTGAATTTGTTCCAATTTTCCTATAGAACTGTTATTCTAGTTTGAGCCATTGTTGTTGTTCATGTTTCCATTTTGAGATCAATTTGATCCCCTTTTGTTTTGCCCCTGCCACTTTTGATTTGGTCTACCCTGTGAACCTTTATGAGTACAAGTAACTTGGTTATTTCCAACCCTGAGCTACTGAAGGCTTTCTAAGCTCCTATCATTTTTATCTTTCATCATGCAAGTCTTCTCTTTTATCATAAACTTTGACAGATGCAATAACTTTTTCAACTCTAATAGCATTTAAATCTCGAGTTTCTTCAATGATAGCCACAATGGACTTGTACCTTCTACTTAGGCTCATTAATTTTTTTGCACAATCCTGTTTTCAGTCACTTCTTCACCAAGTGATTTGAGGTTATTCACAGTTCCAAAAAACCTAGCCAAATAGTCATCTAGGCTTTCACCATCTGTCATTCTGATCATTTACTCAAAATCTGCTCTCACAGCTTGAAGTTTTACTGCTCTTACCTTTTTATCTCCTCTGAACTCTCTCATCAAAGCATCCCAAGCTCCTTTTGCAGTCTTCTCATTTCTAATGCGAAGGAAGAGCTCATCTGTTAATGCTCCTTGAATAAGACTCAATGCCTTGGCATTTTTTATCTTGTCTTCTCTAGAGATAGTAGGTGTTTCCACTGGAATTTGCTCAGCTTCACTTCCTTTACCTCGAGAGCCTTCTTCTTCCTCAAGAATCGGTTGGGATTGTACACCGACCTCTACTACATCCCATAGATCATATGCTATAAGGATAGTCTCCATTTTGACAGCCCAAAAATCATAGTTTGCACCATCAAATTGTGGAGTTCGTAAATCTCCACTTATGGAACTTGATCCCACCATTTTCTTAGTGAGTCTCTATGAACCAAACAATAAAAAAGCAATCTTTATCCCTTTTGGGATTTTTTAAGGAACCCCTCTCTCATAGCTTACGTCCCTCTCTAAAATCAGACCTAAAGCTCTGATATCATGATGAATTTGGTATATAGCCTTTTATGGTTTTTGATTGATTAACTGAACAAAAACGAAAAATTTAAGAGAGGAGAAAGAATAGAGGAAAAGTAATGTTTTGTATATATTTTTGTTGTATCGTGTACTGAGCCAAGAAAAGCATGCTCATGTATTTGACATATACTGCCAAAATAAACTATGCAGAGGAAGGACTCATCTCCAGCCATACATTTTCACTAGAGGCTAAGATTGTTACACCTGTACTAAAATTGGTGATAAAAAAGACATTTGTAGAATTTTTTTTTACCTATTAATAAAACCATAAAATTCTCTTCGTTCTTTTCATCACTTATTTGCAAGATTATCATTTGCAATTTGTATTGAGATCAGACTTAATTCTCAATAGTGGATACACATATATGTTCCAGGACAATTATTAGCAACTCAGCATAATATAGCAGAAGAAACCAACCAAAGTCCTACTTCAGAGATTCCTGGCTCCAACATCATCTTTGATGCTCCATGCAATATGCGGAATGATGGTTACATATTAGGAATGAAAGCGAGTTGATGCTCAAATCTATTGCTTACTTTTTTTCCATAGCCCCTCGAATCAGCACATGCGTGGCATTCATAATACCTTTTTTCTTGCTTAGGTTTTATCAGCAAATGTCAGTTACCTTGATGCTCAATGATGAATTGATAGTTTGTTTACTTGGCATATTTTAGCTCATGGGTTTCACGTCTCATGTCATGGCATACCTAATTCCAGACAACGAAGGTCCAGTTCAGATACATTAGGTTTTTTCAGACGGAGTCTTTATCATTTAGTTATTCATCTTATCCGCTGGAATTACCAAAAAAGAAAATTTGAAGTTGTACTCGACATGTTTTGGAGTTTCACGCACAAATGTATCAAGAAAAAACATACGAATACCTTGAACGTGGTTAACAATAGTGACTGCTATTAAGTACATGTAAGGGTCATCAACTACTTGTTTCATGGAATATGTCTATCATAGTACTCGAGTTTTGTCAATATCATGTGTTTCTATCTTTACCAACTGTGGAAGGCAAAGACAATAATAGACTATTAAATCTTAACATGCAGTTGAATGTGAAGTCTACTTTTAGAATTTCCCAAGAGGTTAGTATAGGAACCACCAGTTCATTATTTTAGCATATCTAGAAGTTGTTGATCACAAGCAATCTTATTGATATATATAATTTTAATCTATTTCTACTACTTTTGGCTTATGCTTGAAACTAATTGATAAGACAAGCCGGATGTTGAACCTCTGACTCAGCTTTCCAACGCCACAATTATTTTATCTCAACGAACCTCAGGCATTCAAAACTGCTTTCATCACGAAAGCTGTGGGCTATTGGGGAGCTGGGACCTTTCTGAGTTGAATTGCTCTTGTTATTATTACCCATAAACTACTACCAATGCCAAATATTCCAAGAATTCTAGTGGTTCAAAATGCAACACTCACACTGTGCATATACATTGCCCACTACATGAAGACATCCATTTAGATTTCCTTAGATTTCTGAAAGTAGACACTCCACTCTCTCCCCACTTTTTATTAGAATTATTGTCAGTTTCTTGGACCTACACCCACTTCAGATAGTGTTTTGATATTATAGTAATCAAACTAAAGTTAAAAATGATGGCATCCCCACTTCATTCTCTTCCATGAAGCTTGACATTCACCTGCACTGCTTTGGATGCAACTTGCGAGTCCTTTCCATAAAGCAAATGCTCTCTCTTTTTTGGTAGTAGTCCTCCTTTTCATAATTATCGATGATTCGTAACTCTTCTAAAGTTAACACATCCTTTATCACTACTAGAAAGTACCTGAGATAAATGAGTTATGGCATCCATCAGTTCAGAATTTCCAACCCGTGATTGTTATGACCACCCATTCCTCTGCCAAAATTGTCTCCCTATACTTCTATCTGTGCTTGAGTCCACAAAATTCAACTATCTTCCCTGCTTTGGTTCAGGGCACAATCTGCTCATACTAAATATAAACTTATGATCTTTGCAAACGATTAACAATATGATGCTAAATGAAGAATGACACCCAAGTTATTGGACCATGGATTGCACAGTTATGCCGCAGAGTGGAACCAATTGCACAGAATCGCTCCTAACTTGGGGACCACATCCCAATTTGTGAGTTTATTTCCAATGTTTTTAGCGTATGACAAGCTCAGAAGAGTCCTTTCTTAATGTCATCCATGTTGATCGTACAAAGCAGAACAAAGAGACATGAACCATAAAGCATGATTTGACATGTTGATGATATTATTAGATACTCACTCCTATCTATACAGAGTATTAATGAGAGAATAATAGATCTGATACTGTTGATCAGATAGGTTAAAATTTGGAAAGTTAAGAATGATCGACGAGTCAGAAATCGTAAGCCTGACTCACCAACACAACCTGCTAGATCGTTGACATATATAAGCTTAAGCCTTAAAACGTGAAAATTGTCGTTTAACCAGATAAAAATATTAGATAAGTTTAATAATATTTCATCCTGCTTTTTAATTATAAAATCTCTCTTATTGTCCCTAAAATTTCCTACTTAATCTGTCCCTCACTTAACAGCAACCTGAAAGGTTGAACTTTTGCTGCTGTCATGGTTTTCCAAGGTGATCGAGAAGCGGAATCAAGTGGGATATCACTCAATAATCAGGATACTGAATCTCAGGCTATTGACATTGATGAAAGAGTAGCAGAAGACGATTACAATTTCAAAGAATGGTTGAGTCTTGGCATCAACAATCATGAAACTACCCAACCCGGTAACAGTCCTGAATCAAAACCTGCTCCTGGCAACAAACTGTTCTCTTGCAACTTCTGCATGAGAAAGTTCTACAGCTCCCAGGCCTTGGGAGGAG
>JANIMX020000489.1:3877345-3888650 GCA_024582655.2 Erythroxylum kunthianum
AAATCAGGGATTATTTACACAATCCTATATTTACACAACTACCAAATAAAGATCTTCTAATTTCCTGCTTTCCAACAGTTTCTATCACCTCCCTTTATCCAAAGCATTCTGGATCTTTGCTTGCTAAGAGAATAGTCATACTCTAAGGCTTTGTTATAATTCAGAATACAGTCCATTTCCTTTCTCTACAGGTCAGGATTGTGTGGATCAGTACTGAGCAAGAGTTGGACCTGTTCCAAGCTGGCTTTAGCCCTAATAAGCAGTTTATGTGTATTGCTTACCCTTTTCTTGAATAAGGCTTTCATTTCCCCTTTCACCCTTTTCAATATATGCATTAACTTTAACTGATTGGTGCCTATAATATCGAGTGACATTGCTTGCCGTATACCTGCCTCAAACTCAGAAAAGTGCACGAGACAATTGTTAAATATAAAGGGTTGAGGTATTCTCTTCATGTTCATCTTGGTAAAAATGGGAGTGTGATCAGATGTTAAACTAGCTTTGAACATGGCATAAGATAGAGGAAAATGTTGAAGCCATTGTTGGTTAGCCATACATCGATCCAACTTCTTCATAATCAGATCAGATCCGAGTTGCTTGTTAGTCCAAGAGTAGAAGTTGCCCCCACTAGGAATATCCACACAGTTGATATATTCCATACAATGAGCTAGTTCCCCACAAGGGTTATGGATTGCTCTATCCCCGACAACTTCATCAGTGCTAAGGATGGTATTAAAATCCCCACTGATAAGCCAAGGGCCATCTATTTGGTTTGCAAGGTCGTGCAACTACTGCCACAATATATCAATTCCTATACAAGATAACTTTGAAAACCTCAAGTCAAATGATCACTTATACAATCATCACAATGCAAAAAAAATTATAGACATACAAGTAATGTTCTAAATGGATTTCTTATATCGGTTCAGTTCAGTGAACTTATTCTCTAACAAGCACCTACACGTTTATTTATGTATCTTCATACTTTAGCCTATGAGATCGACTACTTCCTTTATAAGGAAAAACAAAACGTGTGCTAGTCTTTTTATATTCTATTAATATACAGTCTTAATAGAACAATGAGTATGAACAATTTAGGTATAATATATAAATACAATATAGATCTCATAATTATAATCTCATTATAAATTTCATTTGCAATGTATAACTATCTCATGGACTTTATCATATACATCTAAACATGCACAAGATAAATAATGTTTTTAAATTATTTTGTCACTAAACTACAACCAAAGCGAATGACTATATGGCATAAACTAACATCCTGGAACCGGTCATCCAAAAACATTTAGACTTGCAAGGTGGTCCATTGGTGATTATTAACATGTAATTACTCTTGAAAATGAGCTTCATCTTCATGATACAATATCGCTGCGTGTTGAAGTCCCTCACGAAAGAAGGGTTGACAGTGAGTAACCGATGGTGAAGTGAAAGCAAGTTGTCATTGGACTGACAAGGTCGTTGAGGCCCAAGAAAAACTACGTACTGAAAGAGAAAACAACATAGGCCTCGTAACATGACCAAGGAGTTAGGAGTAGAGTCTACTACTCCCATATCCAGTTGCCTAATTTCAGTTTATCTGACAATTATATGCATCTTGCTTTTAGATTTCTATATATATATATATGAGCATTCAATAATTAGTCTTTGAAGTGACTTTGATTTTCTTTTTCCAGTACACATATGAAGTTTAGTAATGATAACCCTTTTTTTTTAAAAAACAAGTAATGAAGAACTTGATCGATATGAAACCACTAGTTTCATAAATTCTGACCTTTAGCTGCAGATTCAAAGTTCCCAACGTTACAATGGATTGAATGCATTCGGTTTCTTCTTACGTACTATCAAAGTATAGCTGTCCATACCTATGGTTCGGTTTCCTCCATTTTTAATGTATCCTCTAATCCAATATTGTATATATTTAGTTTCTACTTTATTAATTATATCTTTTTGAAAATAATTTGATAAATACATAGTTCAATACTCTATGAGGTCTATAAATCGAGTATTTCAAGAATTTAACGACGAACTTAATCCCAAGATTAGAACTCATAATCTTTAATATCATAATTCTTTTGACTCCTTAATAGCCTCAAGTGCATACGTTCACTGTCATGCACCTATGTATCGTTTAGCTTATATTTAATGTAGGAAACTACTTGTACGTGGGGATCATAATAATTTATATATTGAAACAACACGAAGACAAAAACAGAACAAATTCTCTGGTGCTGAAACAAATATAAAAACTTTCAAACGCATCATCCTTCCACTGTGTAAGTGCTTGTATCGTACACATGCCATTCGCCTCCTTGAAATGTAAAAATATAATTTTCCCTATAATAATTTCCATTAATAAAAAATTTAACAACAATTTTAGTCTTTTGTCTTTATTATTAAGCATTTGTAAGATCATAATTAGAGTACAAGAAGAACATATTGAAATAGTTCTTAAAATAAAAAACTCTTCTGTTTTCTCACTTATTTACTGGTTATTGTATGTAGTTTTGCCTGAAATTTTTTCTCGAGGTAAGAAGGGGTTGACTTAAAAAGACAAAGATCCATGATTTCCTATCTCCACCATGCGAACGATGCCATAGAAAGTGAAATGACATAGTCACTACGAAATATAGTTGATGGCCAGGTGTCTATATAGCTTCTTTTTTATCTTTGATAGAGACATTGTCCGTGTGCCATGCCTATAATTACCCACAGAAAAACCAACCCCAACTTGCAACCCCCACCATCTCAACTTGTTTCTCCTAATTCCTAATCCCTAATTCCTAATCCTGTTAGGTACAACCTATATCCATGAATTCAGGTTTTTCATCGCGGTCCATTGTTTTTAGTTCTTTTATAATAATTGTTATTATTTCAGTGTGTTATGAATAAAAAATAACGATAAATTCAATTATATGAACAATTAAAATTTCTTAATACAATTATATATATATATTTATCTGAACAAAAAATTTAAGAGTTTTTTAAAAAAACTTAAATTAAGCACAAAGAGACCCTCTAAAGCTAGGGTTATGAATTGAGCCACTTCACGAGACATGATTTGATTTTGGTTTTTTTTCAAAATTTTCTCCAATAATTAAAGAAGGCATCTTTAATCTACTTTCTTAAATATCGCCTACTTAGTTAGATAGCCTTGGGGAAAGAGTATTAATTAGGAGGTAGGATTGGAAGAAAACAATTGAGAGACAAGTTTAGGACATGAGAATCCTAAGCTCACCTTGCATATGAGACATTTGGCATATAATCCGATACTTGGGACCGGTCTTGAGGGGACCATCCACCTCTTTCTCTTATTCAAGCTTCTAATTAATTAAAAAGCATCTTTATATCTGTATTTGGTTTCTATAACATCTGAGTCTCGTTGAATTGATAAAACATAAACCCTAAAAAGTTGACCGTTTGATTTATCAATCTATGATCATGTCAATCAGAATCTTAAATGATCAATATATTCATAAGAAGAATTAAAACAATACTAATTTTATACTACTTTAACTGTTTTGTTATTTTTATAAGTTATTCCTCTTATTTCACATGGTTGTTTATGTACAAATGTTGGAGCTACTATCTTTACTTTTTTATTGTTAATTCTTTTAGATGAGGGATATGCAATATTTTTTTATATTTTTATAAAAAAAAACTTTAACATGAGTCCAAAACTCACCTCGTTAATGAACACTAATAAACAAAAAAGGCTGTGGGTACATGTAAATCAGCCTCAAGTATGTATACTCAGTTTAGATGGGCTTTTAAACAAAGCATTGCATAATTAATATGCCCTAAAGCTAATAATCATTATCATCATCATAAGGAATGATGAACATGCGTATTGATGACGATTTGATGGGGATGCATGCTGCAGATGAAGATGATGATATAAGGTTATGATTAGACATGAGAGATAAGTGGCAAAGTTCCTGAATTTGTTCTTATCCGGAATAGAGATTGAGCCCCTCCATCCATAGCCCCCATGCTTTCCGTTTCAGTACTTTTTGTCTTCTTCTATCTCGAAACAATCATCTTAACTCACGTATTTTCACAATATATATATAATACTTTTCAACTTCTACGGGCATTATTGTACGTAATGTCTTTTGTATTCTTTTCACATGTAACTCTTCCCTAAAATGTTTGATAGAAAAGCGACGGCCTTTCCATAAGCTTTTGGCTTTCTCTTTTCTTTTTCTGCCCTTATCCTCCTTTCTCATTTTTTTCTGATATTTATTTTCTCAAAATTAATTTCCTAGTAATAAGATTTCTTATATAAAAAGACGCAATTAACATTAGGATTATGACAAGTTGATGTTTATGATGGTGTGAGGAGGTAAAAATGATGGTACGTACAAATTGTTTTCTTCTCCCGTACAAACAAGTACTTTAAATATTATATATCACTAAAATATTATTAAAATCATACTTCTTTTTGTCTATGGGTTAGAACGTTGAATAATAAAATTTCTTAAAGATCGCTTATAATCTTATTTGGAGATGTGTTAGTATTGATTTTTCATGATTAGGAAGGTTCCAAACTTCAAGTTTATCAATTTTACAAATATATATATGTTTCCTTTTATGTTCAAAGGTGTGAAGTTTTGCTGATAAATGTTTTCTTCTTAATGGATAATATTTTCTTTTAATTTACCATTTGATTAGTTTCTCTTATTCTTTACCTCAATTATGAATCATGTATTTGATTATATAAACTTGAAGTTAATTAGATAATTATCAACACTATTTATAGTGCATAATAATAAGAATTAAAAATATTATGCTGCTATAAAGAGTGTTGGTTCCCAAATAGTTAGTGAAAGGACATGTAGGGATTTCTTTTTATTTTTCTGCCTTGATTTCGATCGATTATGGTATACTTCTCTTTCTGAAAAGGGTTTCAGCTTTTGGGAGTATTTGGATCCGAATCTAAGTGATGTTGCCAATTCAATCTTTTCAACTTTCACATATGTAGTATGAGAGATTCGAGTTACCGTGGGAATACTATTTCTCCTTTACAGGAAAGCAAATCTATATTCACCAAAATTCTCTCATTTATTGGGGGAGGGGTTAAACAAGGCTTCCAAATTCGTAACTTTTCAGTCATAACTTTATCGATTATTTCAAAATTTGTTCATATTTTTTAATTTCATAACTTTATTTATATGATGACCACCAAAAAAAATTTATTATTGTACCGCAATAAGTTTTACATCATTCGAAAAAAAAAATACATTTACTGTGTTCAATTTTCCATTTTATATTTGACTAAAGTTTTCATAGCCAATCACTACATTGTTCTTTCTGTGTCCTTGTTACTGAAATGTCTCACCAACTAAAGGAAACTATAGAATGAGGGTAGCCACATAGATATGTCCCTTACTATTAGTAGATTGCTCTATGCAACTTCCATTGATACGACCCAACAGCATCCTCTTACGTGCAAACTTGAAAAACATCTCACGACAACCTAGAATTAGATCATCCACATACGTCACACATATCATTCCCCAATTAATTCAGCGACATTGTCTCAACAATATCATAAACTTTGTGACACCCTATACTTTCCATACTTGTTTTAGACTAACTATGTAGTTTACTTTTACTCTCGTGCATCTCTCTGAGTTGTAATATTACCAAATGCATCCTACCTTCTTTATCATCAAATCAAGCCCGCCCTAATAATTTTAATACATACATCTTCCATTAAGAGAAGACTACAGATAAAAACAGGCGTTAAATTATGGATTGCAATATGATTGAAGTATGAACTATTATGAACAAGAAAATCTTTTTGTTATTTCAATATTTGCCTCACACAATAAGATATTTAGTCATTCCAATACTTGCATTGGTATATACTTATCGTAATGACTCATAATATAAATTATGATACACAAGTTAAATGCTACCCATGATACATTTTAGTTTCTACTTCTAGAATTGGCCAAGCTGGACATTATTTAACATTTTCATTCTGCTTCTAACGATAGCCTGCAATAGGATTCAAATATATATTAATATATCAAAAGTTCTGGACGAGTCAAAGAGTCAAAAATTTTGTGTAGTCCAAGTGGTGTTACGTGATACAGATCATAGTGATAGGTCATTTCAAAAGGGCATGTTATGAACAGTAAATGTGATGAGATAAGAGAAAGAAATGGGTGAAGAGACATGGGATGCATAATCTTGGGGATTCGACCGCGCCAGAGACCGCACCCTAGTGTCGGTCTATTAGCGTACAGAAATGTCTACGAAATTAACAGTTTTGAAGGAAATGACAGCTCCTCAAGTACACTCCCCCTTAGCTCCCTATCAAACCCCTATTAAAGTATGACTACTTCTACAGTACTGATTCAAACCCTATCTCTCTGCTCTTTGTCTCCCTCCTCTGCCAAACCCTTCCAACATTGAAAGCTGTACTCCATCTAAACATGCAGGGTCTTCTTTCGCATACATTATCCAATTTCATGCTTTCTTCGTTAACACATTTTTCATACGATTTTCACAACACGATACTAGCATCTTGTGTTAAAATTGAATGTATCGGTTGAGGTAGCTTGAGTAATTAATATAAACTTTGTAGATCCTTTGACAAGTGTGTATAGCTTCTTACCTTCAATTCACATCATTAACTCCACCCGATCATTGAAAAACACTTAGGACATTGTGTATATAGATTTTATGCAAAATGTGGCTTAGTAGGCCATGATTGTATTCGAGGAACAGAGAGTCAAAGTTCTATTATTGTGTCATCGAACCTGAAAACGTGTAACGAGGAGGGAGCAAGATATGGTCTTAATCTCAAGCTTTTTCTTACCTGGGATTAAAAGTAGTGTTTTGATTAATTTAATGCCTTCTCGATGTATATAAAAATTTTATGACTCGTCAATTTTAAGGTCTCGATGCCATAAAGAACCTATGTGGAGCCTGTGTAACTAGTGACGACAACATTTGTTTTATGTTTACAACAAAAACTAGCAATGGAAGAGTTGAGAACAATGGCACTTAACTAATCCAATTCCCATTTCATTCCTCGAGCCACACCATCCACTACTACTCATGTTAGTTATCTACAAATCTTAGGTGGGTCAACTTGCTAGAGCTCGTCAAAACCCTAGTTTAGTCTCCAACGGTCATTAATAATATTCTTAATCACTTCCATTAACAAATAACAACCTTGTTATCTCCTCGTTCCCACTAGGCAAGACAATTGCCGAATATAATTCTGAACATGTTTACCTACTTGTTAAATTTTCAACTGATTGCATGCTTGTTTTGCCATAAAAAAAAAAAGGGAGAGGGTTTCGAATTCTTGCACAAGTGTCATTTCTTAATTACATATTGTTCTAAAGTTTTCTCTGCATGCACCAGACGAGACATAGCCTAATGTAAGGATTTAATGTTTCATAATGGCCCTACAACGTTAGGTTGTGCTTTGTAGCCATTATTCATGTTAGTATATATAAAATAGGATAAAAGAGCATGTACGGATCATAAAGCTACATTACAAAAATGGGGAACAAGATCTCTAGCTGCCATGATCATCTCGAGGCAATTGTCTTGCCATTTGTCTCTTAACTGTTTCTCTTTTTTGTTTAAATTATCGCCTGGGTGAAACATGTTAACATGATAAGCGTAGAGGACCCATGTTCTTCTTCTTGGCTAAATGACACTATTTTATTATAAATTACGTTAAAAAAACTCCTTGAACATAATCTCATGATATTAGGGTTTCTGTTCAACCAAGCTGTGGTCCTAGTAGCATAACCCTAACGACACTTTTGACTTTTTCTTAGCAGTTGATGGGAGGAATTTAGAACAAATCCTCTAGGAATAAGCATTAGTTGCTTAAACAATCTTTCTTTACTGTTTTAAAGCTTGATCACTGAAGAAAATGGAGCATGAAATTAGAACAAAAGCCGAAAACAGCGCAAGAATCATGTGTTCTTAATTATGATTATCGCACCACATCATCTCTTCCGTCATCAAATCACCTTTTTTTGGATTCGATCAAAGCCTCGTTAAGTATAATTATTCCACAATTAAGAAAGATTCTGAACCAAAATTTGAACAGGGGACATATTTGCTCATCCACAAGAATTATTATTAGTTGAAGTTGGTCAAATAAATCAGGTCCCTCACTTTTTAGCTAGAGCAGAAATCGATATCGACACCAAATATCTTTGATTCCAAGTGTAATGGCCCCTCTACAATCACCTAGACAAAGAATAATATGATCATAAAGTGTTGGTGGATTCTTAGTATAATTTACGGAAATATATATATAAGGATTTGTTTAATGACGAGGAAGAATCTCAGTCACTTTTCTATTACATTGTTACTTTATTCGGATACCATTATTTTCATGGTTACAAAATAGTCTTTCTAATTTTGAGTCTTTGACTCGCAATCATTTGGAAGATATGTTTATAAGTATTTTAAATTGAAGAAACTTAATAATGTAGTTACAATTAGGATAGTACAATCATATCTACATTTACTTAATTGAAAGTTGTTATAATAATTTAAAATCATAACATAGTTTTTAATTTTTAATTTAAAACCTTGATTTATGTTTTTTCTTATATTTTCCTCCTCTTCAAACTGACGTTTTTAATTTATTGTAAATATACGATATATAAATACAAAATCATTTAGCAACACTAACATAGTGGTGATGATTTCTTCACCCGATCGAAACTCCAAGATCATGTCATGCTCAAAGCTGAAGGCATGCAATATTAAAGAATCAACCTGCGAGTCCTTGTAAAATTAGAATAATAGATTTTCCAATCATTGTTCAATTTTCTTGCAATCCATTAAATTGTAGCAATGAATTAATCAAAGTCACCGTCTTCCTCGTCGTCACTGTCATTGCTATGGTTGTTTTGACATTACAATCATCATCATATCATTTCAAAATATTGTGGTTGTCACAGTCTTCATCATCATTTGCAAAGGTGCATTCACTTGAAACAACTTCGTCTATTATTGTATACATATATTTTTTTGGGGCTATCATTTAATATAATAGACGATAGATATTAAACTATCTACTTGCCTAATGTTTGTATTCGAGACTCCAACATGTAAATAGCAACATAAATTATAAAATATTTCGTCCCGATTACTAGGGAATAATTATATATGTGTTTGGATAACCTTTTCGTTAGAACATACACGAAGATGCCTGGGGTAAAATGAAAAGGAAATTATAAAAGAAGGTATATATGGATGGAGGATAATGTAGAAAAAGTGCCAAATGCCAATGCATGAACCCTTTTTGTCTTTAATCAACTTGAAGAGATCGACGTATCAAAGTCCTCCCAAATATGCTTGGATGCTGTCTAATACTAAAAAGAGTTGAAGGATCCCTAATATTTTGAAATCTTAAATATTAATTGTTTGATATACTTAATTACATCAATTAATTTCTAACAAAACTAGACATTGAAAGCAAATATATTCAAGAATAATAAAAACAAAAAAAAGAATATAAGATGTCGAGCTTTTCATAATCAATGCAGATTAAAGTATTACATGTTTAAAGCAAAATAATTGCAATATACGTCATATGAAAATTAATTAATTTGCATCAGGTTATTCATTTGCCAATAATTCATTTATTCAATATTTTGTTGTTGAATCTTTTTGCACTAGATGAATAAGGAAATTCCATTCATGCTTCATAGAATGTATGATTGCATTTTCGTTCTATTGGTTTCTAAATTGGTATAAAATAAAGGAAACTATACTGGAACATCAAAATCCTAAGCAATATATACAAAATTAATGGATCCTGAAGGAGAAATAAATATACAAAATAAACAAATTTTCCCTGCCTAAATTGTAATCCAGCTTAATTGTGTTTCTAGTTGTTTAAACCCTAATTCAAGACTTAGATATTGATTATAATTTTTTTTTCTTTCACTTAATAATTAAAAAGTAAAAAAAATTGAGTTTGTTGTCGTTATTTTTTATTAATGAAGAGTTCGGGATAAAAGAAAGTTGCCCGCATTCAAAACAGAAGTTTTCTCGTGACAATTATTGCAACTTTCTAATTGGAAAGCAATCCAAATCAAACTCTATAATCACATATCAACCACAAAAAGACTAAATAAGATGGATTTTTTCAACACAAGTACCCTTCAATAAATGTAGGGTCACAATTATTTTCTTATTTCCATAATTTAATCATAACATATCTATCTATCTTTCATTCTTAATTAGTACAACAATCATAGAAGACATATTTGTTAGATCCACTCTTAAAATAAACCATGTCTTCTACCTCCAAAAGAAGTGTACTATACACTTACGTTTTACGATATAATATCTAATATCAACAAAAGCCAGACTTAGAGACTTTAGTACGAACTTCTCGTGACTTGTCATTGGCTTCCTTTCATTTTCCTAAACTCTCCTCTTTATATAAAAGAGCAATAATTAGCAATGGGAAAGATATATTAGCGGTAATTATTCAGTTGATCATTTCAAGTGGGACCAACAGGATGATCTGACCCAATAAATAAAATAGTTAATGGTAAAATGATGAAACTGTTAATCAACAATTAAAATTGTCGTTTTATGCTTGCAATTTAAGACCAATCATTCCTCCTCTTTTCTGTTAGGATGCAATTGAACTCTCCCCATCATTGCCAAGTCACATTAATTATTCTTTATTTTGCAATCCATCATGTACAATTTGGACCGACTATGAACCTTTTATTTCTATTTTATTAAGTCACTGTTTTTTTTAATAAAAAACTTAAAAGAGAGAGACCAAAATTAACGTTTAATTAAATAAATAACTAGTTATGTCAGCCTCTTGATAGTGAAGAGGAGGAAGTACATTAGAAGTAATTATTATAATATCAACGATTATCAAAGAACTTAATCGTCATCATATAAGTGCATGTTATGTCATTTTTTATTGTACTTGATAATTCTTGAATTATAAATTTTAATAAAAATATTTAACAATTTAATGAGTAAAAAAATATAAGAAAATTATGTTTCAATCATAGCATATTTGGCAATAAAAAGAATTCAATAATAAGCACTTGAATCGATGATGATTTCCGTAACATAGTCGAATCGTATATGGAAATCACATTATTTTTAAGGGGGAATATAATGAGGAATGAGAATGAATATAATCATTATAATTATGATATTGGATTAAGAAAAAACAATGATAACTTTGACTATTGAAAGTTGTTGGTTTGTTAAAAATATTAAAAAATAAAAATTTGTTAAATTTTTGTTA
>JANIMX020000489.1:3898691-3912225 GCA_024582655.2 Erythroxylum kunthianum
CTTAACAAGGTTGTTTTGTTCTTCATTTACATTAAAATCCTAAGAAAACATACATGTCGGAGCCTGACCCATGTTTCATATGTGTGGCTGGTATTGAATATAGGTGGCTGAGTTGGGTGGAGAAATAGTGGGTATGGTAAGAGGTTGCATCAAAACCGTTACATGCGGGAAAAAGCTCTCTCGCCATGTCAAAACCAACATTTCCAACTATCTCAAAGCCCCTCTTCCTGTTTACACCAAAGCCGCTTACATCTTAGGCCTTCGTGTCTCCCCTTCTCACCGGTGAGTACTTACCACTCTTTCGCAATCATTGGAGAGTTATAATCATAAGAATAATCATTAAACCTTTTTAACTCATTTCAACCATATTTAATATTGTTACTTCGTAACATTTTTTTAATATATAATTAGGATTTTTTTTCTTCCGTTTATTAAATCTGTTGTCTTTTGTAATCAGGAGAATGGGAATAGGCCTGAAGCTAGTAAGCGAGATAGAGCAGTGGTTTCGCCAAAACGGCGCTGAATATTCCTACCTGGCAACTGAAAACGACAACCACGCTTCCGTTAAGCTATTCACCGACAAATGCGGGTACTCCAAGTTCCGTACTCCTTCGATCCTGGTAAACCCGGTTTTTGCTCACCGAGTTGCCGTTTCAAACCGGGTGACGATCATCGAACTAAGTCCGCACGACGCCGAACAACTGTATCGTCGTCGCTTCGCCACCACCAAGTTCTTTCCGCGCGACATTGACTCGGTTCTCAATAACAAGCTCAGCTTGGGGACATTTCTGGCTGTGCCACGTGGCACGTTTGGGCTCGGGTCGTGGTCTGGATTCGCCGGGTTCTTGGCCAACCCGCCAGAGTCGTGGGCCGTACTTAGTGTGTGGAACTGTAAGGACGTGTTTATGCTCGAGGTACGTGGCGCGTCGCGTATGAAGCGGACCTTCGTCAAAACGACGAGAATGGTAGACAAGGCGCTGCCGTTTCTGAGGTTACCGTCGGTGCCCGACGTATTTAAGCCTTTTGGGCTTCATTTTATGTATGGTTTGGGAGGTGAAGGACCGCACGCGGTGAAAATGACGAGGGCACTGTGCGCGCACGCGCATAACTTGGCTAAGGAGCGTGGCTGTGGGGTGGTGGCTACGGAGGTGTCAAGTTGCGAACCGCTGAGGTTAGCAATTCCGCACTGGAAAATGCTATCGTGCGCGGAGGACTTGTGGTGCATCAAGAGGCTGGGGGAGGACTACAGTGACGGGTCGGTCGGTGACTGGACCAAATCACCCCCTGGGATGTCCCTTTTTGTTGACCCTAGAGAGTTTTAATATTATTCTTGTACTCGTTACTAGCAAATAGGCATAAGAAGAGAAGAAAGTGTATAATAACGGTAGAAAGAAAAAGAAAGAAAGGTGTTTATCTTGTTCTATTTTGGTTTTTAGTTCTTAACTTAACAAATGGAGGATTTTGGGGATAGGGAATGGGAAGATATGAGCTTTTGTCACTTACTGGAATATCCTATCCTTGTTTATTTCTCCAACTTTTTGTAAATGGATGTGGCTGCTTTTTAGATCCCAAACACGGCCTTGGTGTTCAATGTGGGCATGGTCTTTATCCCTTTTTTTTAGCTTAATATTTACTTATATTCAAAACCCTCTTGATATGGATGTGATGAGAAAATCATGTGTGTGTTGAATCAGAATATCCTCAGTCCAGTCGTCTCCTTTGAAATTTAAAACATATTGCTTAAATAAGAGTTGAATGGACTTGTGAAAAGAAAAAGAACTTAGATAACATATCATAATCTTTACTAATTAAGGGCAGAAAAAAAAGAAAGAAAGGTCTTTCTTTCCTTTAAGCATATTGGACCACAAATGTTCTCCAGAAGATTTCAGAGAAGTCTTTCAAGTTGGAATAATATTTTTTTTCATCTTAGAAAGAGGATGGAAGAAGTTGCTTTATGAGGAATGAAGTCGGAGGATTCTTTATGTGTGGGCTTGGATTTATAATAATGATAGAAATTGACTGGAGATTTACAAACTCTATAGAAAGTACTTATTTAGTGGGTGAGGGTGAGGGTGAGGGAGAGGGAGGGTCTCAATCTTCTTTTTATATCCTTAGTTTTGGTCTCTTTAGCTTGGAACCTATGGACCATACTTGAGGTCCTGAGATGGTGACATCTTTCAAAACCCATTATACAATAAAGCCAAATTGGTGTAAGCTACTTGGTTTTTTTTTTTTTTTTTTTTACTTTAGTAAACGTGGGTTTACAACCAACCCTAAGCTATTCCTTACCAGACCTTCTTATGGTATGGTTTAGTCTATTCACCCGGCCAAAAGGAAATCAAATATGTATGAATTGACATGCAATCCTTCACGGGGATTTTTGCAGTGGTGAAAGATCATAGGAGTCATGAGTGACAAGGATTTGGTTTGTGAATGCTCTGCTCCAGAGATTCTGACTTCTGACAAGTAATTTTCACTCAGTGATAACCAGCTGTTCTCTTTTCACCTCCAAAAGTCAATCGATTCTCAACACAATTAATAATATAAGATTTGAGTACTACCATGTTGAAGATATTTGTGAAATTGAAGAGATTTGTTAAGTGAAGTGTGATCACTGTGCCTATCCAATTAATGGAATATCAAAGGCTATCATCCATGCCCAACTTAACAATGATTGAAGTTTACTATACCATTCCTAACAGTGCATGCAGCTCATTAATAGACAAGAATTTTTAGTATGGTCATCTAAGATAATGTGGTCGGTAAATTGAAAATAGGGAAGCTTTCCACTTGACCCACTTTTTGTCTATTTATATATATATATATCGCATTCCTCGTAACATGTCTCAAGTATCGACCACGAATCTAACTGGGATTGGAGTAATAATTGTATCACTTTTTAAGGGCTCTAGAAACTATTTGACTAAGGCTAAGTTAGGAGGGAGGAGTCGAGAAACATTAGGCATGCTTTGACCAACCGACTACTATTCATGTCAAACAAAAGCTTTAACGTGATTGATTATTTATTAAATTTGGGCAATGGTTGTTCAGTCTCCAAAGTAAGGAAAAGATGTCTCCTAAAAAGAGGTTCTTCAAACCAGAAAAAAAAAATGAAAAGAAAGCTTATCTTGAATGTAGATATCACCTTTGGTTCTCTTCTTGTCATTCATTAGGTAAAGGAATGGAAAACTATGAATGGCAGTGGTTTAGGTAAAGGAAATGGTGGAAGAGATTTATGTTTTGTAAAGTACAGTCAAGTATAGTCGGCATTTCTTCTATTTTATTGTCAATTACTTTAGTTTTTCAATAATTCTTTTAGAATATAGTTTTATTAGAATTCCAATTTGTTACGTTTAGGTGTACATATATCAATAATTGTAACAGAAGATTGCGATATGCATAGCCTACTACTTCAATTTCATTCCCTATCTCGAGATATTGTGAATATAGTGCAAGTATTAATGATGTTAGGTGGCTTTACTTTGATTATTCCAAAGCCAACAAAGTGCACTTGTAAGAGCATCTTTGAAGGCAATCCAGTGTGTGTATTGGCGCTGCTTTTCTAATCTTTCTGAAATGTGAAGAAAAAGAGTAGGAAATCCAAGAACAACACACATTGACTGGTACACTTTACACCCAAATCAGAAGCATATCTGTCCAACTTAAATATTAAAATGCGTCTGAAATCAAATCTGAGGTCTTCCTTATTCTTTCATGGGGTGGGATTAGGTCAAGAGAAGGTGGTTCTTCACCTTCCTCTGCCCTCTAACATCATATATCTTGTATGACTTGAACGCCTACAATTCTGGTAAGTCTCCTCCACTTCGATGTATCTGAAATAGATTAGAATATAATCATTTATCTGAAACCAATCGAGTCAAATCTGATTCAGAAGTGTCAGGTCAACTTTAGCTTAATGTGCGTGGAGGAAGTTAAAGTAGGAAGAAAGCAATTAGGGTTTAATAATTATTTATTTATTTCACGAATTAGTGACAAAATTCAAGTTAGTTAGCAAAATATATTAAACTAGGAGCTGTAGTTTGGTTTAGAGAATCAGGAAGCTGACACGTTTCTTAGAGAAAGGTCTTCACTTGGTTAATGGGTTTTTGATGATCGAATCCACAAAATTGTTCATGCAACAATACTTTTTATTGGGCTTATCCATTTACAGAGTAGATAGTGTTCAGATCATCAGATGAGCCTTAGCAGATATGTATTATCTTCAAGTATAATACAAAAAAATAAAAAAATTAAATATAATTAAGGGTCTATTTTTAAATTTTTCGTAAAAAATCTAAATAAATTCGTAACATTTGGATGTTTATAAGTTAACTCTTCAGATTTACATCTGCCCAAATTATTAGGATTAATCAACCTTTTTATATAAACAAATTTAAAAATGCATTACTTAATTTTTATATGTAAAGGACTAATTTATGCGTGTTTATAAAATTTAATATATTAATATTAGAAACTTATCCTTTAAAAATAAAAAAATGATTAATAATTTTTTTGTACTTTTTATTTTACCTAAAAAAACCTTTTTTAAGGATGGTAATGAATCGGTTCAAGCTCAAACTTGAGCTTGAAAATTTTAAAATTAAGCCTGAGTTGAAGCCGATCCAAAGCCTGATCAAATCAAAGACTATTAGATTAGATCCGAAGTTTGATTATATTCAAGCTAAGTCTGATCAAATATATTTTTTTAATTTTTGAAAAAAATTAAAACAACATTATTTTCACTAAAATTTTGTGTTTCGGGCTGGCTCAGACCTAAACTCCCGTCAACTCGAACCAAGTTTTTGTTGACTTCAAGGCGGGCCGGGCAAACCTTGCCATTCCCAAACTTTTCTGATGATGACATCTTCTTTTCTGAGTTATTTTCTTATCCTGCTAATAATGGCAATCAACTTTATGTGTTCTTCAGGAGGGAGATTTTCACGCCAATGTTCTTGGCCCGTAAGCCACTCCCACAGAACCAGTCACCATAGTTTGCTTATGTTATTCTATATTAACAAAACAATGGCACGTTAAGCATTCCATTTTTGCAAGGAGCCAAAACTTGACATGAACATTCCAAAGAGATCAGTCTCCATGCCACTCTTCTGCATGAAAAACTAACAGTAGATGATCAGCTAGGAACAAGTCAGTGACATATACTATTCTAGTGTCAATTTCGTGGGATCATATTACAAATTCCAAAGACCATGCCTAACCATGCTTATGACTTAAGATACAGAATGTCTTCCGCTTCTCAAAGGGGTAGATTTCATCTCCTCGGCAGCGGCAGAGCCACGACTCGGACTCTCCGATGTATCAGAGCTACTAATCTCACCAGTTCTCTCTTTGTTCGACCAGGACTTTGAAAATAGCTTTGACATGACTAAACCTTTCATGTTAGTGGCAACAACTCCTTCAGCTTCGGTTTTGGCTCCATCATTCCCACTTCTTCCTATCCGTAAAGTTGCAAGCTCCTTTTTCAAAGCCTTGATATCTTCGGCCGTCGGCACTGCATCCCAATCCTCTTCTGTGTTTGTTGTGGTGGACATTGAGCTTCCATGAGACACACCGGGAAGCAAGGTCCTGATTGACCCAGGTACTTCTGGTATGCTGTTGCTAACAGATGATGTTGCTTGCCTAACTTGCTCAAAGAAGAGGATTTGCACAACCACACGCAAAGGTAGTCTCTCGTTTTGCACTGCATGCATGCAGGCATCCACTGACAATTTTCGGCAGTCCATCAATCTGCATACTCTCTTCCTCTGGCTCTTGCTTATCTCAGCGTGCTCCTGTGCCAAAAATAACAATCAGTTAGATATAGTATAGAGACCAAAAAACAGAAGTAACAACTCCAGACCTACATAAGTTGTGAACCTGAACCATAATTTGTAAAAATCCATAGGACTATAAATGAAAACAAAGAAATTATATTACTTAGGTAAGAAAAATTCAATGCCCCTCCAACTTTACAAGGATAATCGCATCAGGAACAGAGGATGGCAATGCAGTCAAACTTGAACGACAGGACAGTAGGATTGAAGGATACATGTCTTAATCTAAAAAATCAAGATACATGTAGTTTGTCTGAGTAATACAACATCATGCAATGCCTAAAGTCAAGATTTCACAAAATCATGATGTTAAAAGACCTCACCTTAAGATACATATCAATGGCTCGGTAAAGTCCATCATGTGACGGTCTTTTGAAACTTGAGATCATCTCAGCAAGACTCACGAACTTTGAGACAGGTAAATTTGGATCTCGTGCAATTTCAGTAAGATAGCCTTCTACCAGCTTAGCAACCTTGACCTTTGGAGAATATGATCCAAATTTTGGGCTTTTACTCTCCAGAAATTCATTTTCTGAGGGAAGAGCAATCAGAACACTTCGTTCATGTGTCACAAACTCCTTGACCAGATTTTGCACTGTATTAACATCATAAATTGTCATCTCCCCGGCTGGAGCCCGAATCAAAAGATCAGCAACTGTGGCCTCCTCGAGCTGTTGGCCAATTCTTCTCATGAGTTCAAATCTTTCCCTTTCACCACATTCTAACAAAATTGAGGCCTTTAACAACTTAAGCATAAAACTGCAAGGAACACTGCCTTTCTCAGTAGGCAGTAGCCACAAAATGGTTTCTAATAGTGATCTATACTTATGCATATCACCACTCTGTATCACACCCTTGCTAAAACCTGGCAATCTTCTCAACACATACGCATTCAATGCTTCTCCAATTACATCACCAGAGAGTCTTTCTTTTGCTTTTATTGTTGTAATCACTCTCTTATATAAATCTACCTGCAACTCACACAGATCTTCCACCCACCAGTCCTTAGGAACCGTTTGAGATCTCCGTCCACCATTCCAAAGGGGATCTTTTCCATTCTCTGATGGCAGCTTTTTCCTGTTATAGGTGTATGACCACTCAACCATGGAAGTATCAATGCAAGCCTTTGACGCTATGGAATCAAGGCAGCGACTGACCAGTTTTAATTCTTCTGACCATGGAAGAAGAGATTTTGTGGTCTGAAGGACAATAATTGAATCTTTCCAGCCACGGAGAACGCTAGAATTGAGGAATACTTCAATCTTGTAGATCAGGTTTCCTTTCTCAATAATTTCATACATTTCAAGATATTCT
The DNA here is from genome assembly GCA_024582655.2 of Erythroxylum kunthianum. Classification (NCBI taxonomy): domain Eukaryota; kingdom Viridiplantae; phylum Streptophyta; class Magnoliopsida; order Malpighiales; family Erythroxylaceae; genus Erythroxylum; species Erythroxylum kunthianum. Next base: position 3,905,837 of record JANIMX020000489.1, read on the forward strand.
GCTGCACATCGTACCACGACCACATTATATGCATTGAGAGTAACCATCATCCCATAACAAAATTTTGCACATATCTCAAAAGCAGAAGGTCCACCAGGAATATCCTGGATGTTAATTTCATAATTGTTCTCATCACTTGTAGTTGCTACTAGCTTCTGAAGACATGCACTTTTGGACAACAGCGGAAACTACAAAATGATTCTCAAATTAGATTATCAGTGTTACATGCAATAAACACACATCTACCTATATCCACTCACCAAGTACTTAAATAGCAGGGTTAATTTGAATCGTTAAGTAGGTACTAGAGTACTCATCAAGAAAGAATAGAAGGCAACATTAAAATTCTTAGAACTGTAAGTGGTTTCCTAGAATCTATCACCAAACCACTGGCGAGCAACTCAATGACTTCAAACCAAGTAACAGAATTCTGAAATCAAGGGTACTTATCTAAAACACCAATAGGATATAAATCATTTACTTTCCTCATAATATCTGTGTGATCTATGCTACTAGTCAGCATTACTGAATCAGGTCTAACCATGGACTTCGTACCTTATGCAGACAGAACTTCACATCACCAACATTAACAACCACGTCAGTTGCCAACTCAGTTGCCACATACCTGGAAAAAGCCACAAATTATATTTCCATTGAAGCTAGTATAACTGCTCAGTTCACTTTTAAGGTAAGGAAACAGAAAGAGAACAAGTTAAGATACAAGTAATAGATCAAAATGCCTATTATGTAATTAAGTTAATGTTCTGGAAAATCCTATCATGTTTTTATTTCTTAACTTTTTTAGATAAGCTAAGAACAACTGTTGATTTACTTCAGGAGAATCAGCAAATTTTGCTAGACGTTAACAGACTACCCTATTCAAGGTCTATTCATAGCTCATCAATACATTTCAAGCAATACACCAAATAGCCATGAGTAAATATCAAAGTGCCCCCCAGGGAACAGGTACAACAAGGTATATCACTGGGGGTCATAAAATGCGAATATCATTTGAAAAAGGTAAAAAAATCCAAAGGAGGTTTATGTCCCGTAAAGAGACCCGAGCAAGGGTAATTGGAAACATCAAACTGTTCATGGTAATGCCGGATTCAACTAAAGCAAAGCTTCTGATTTTAATCTCAAACGGCAGCAAGATGAGCAAAAATTCAGCAACCGACACTACAGGACCTTGGATAGCTGCCATCAATTATCAATGCTATGATGAAAGGAGTTATCTGAATACAGATTGTCCCTCACATAAAAAAAAATATAATGTACCCAAAAGAATAAACTCTCAATGAAGAGTAGACCCTTTATACAAACAAATCCATATTCCAGCAAACAATCACTAAAACAACACTTTAAAATGTTGGCTGACAATAGTCTCAAATCAATTCCTCAAACACATCAAAGAGAACAAAAACAGCCAGGAGACAAAAGGTCATGTCCAAATCTGATACTATTCTCTGTTTACAAGTTATGACGGAAAAAAACACTCCCATAAAAAATAACAATAAGATATATGAGTTAACAAGAACAGGTCAATCGAAAATCTAAAAAAAAAAACTGTTAACATTAACGGAAATATCGTTAATCATCATTAACACAAGGAAAAGGAACACATCTAGAAATACAAACATCAAGACAAGAATTTAATAAGAAAACTAGTAAAAGGAAAATTGTGAAAAGGACTATCTAACTCGATTATCTATTTTACAATTATATGTAATCACTAGCCAGCAGAGGATAGATCTCGAACTCACCTAATATTGTCCCCATCAGTCTGAAACGAATCAGGCTTAGATCCAAGTTTCATGAACTTCATTTTGCCCAGTAGAAGTAAGCTCCTTCAGTCCTGGTTCAACACTCCCTAACTCCAAAACTTCTACAAACTAATATATCCAGGAAGATATAAGCAAATCCACGAAGCAATCCAACTTCTAAGTTCAACCAACTATGAACTGTCTTTGACTCAAGCAGAAGAAGAATGAATGAAGAATACTATGAAGATTTTCTTAGTATGACCGAATCTTGCCCACAAAACAAGGCCGGGGTAGAGGAAGAGAGTAAATGAGGGTAGTGTGATTTCTAAACTATAGCGAAGTTGTTGCTTCCAATGTTGGTAAACAGAGTCCAAGGACCGGTGAGCGAAGGTTAACTATAGAGACATTCCCTAAAACTCTGTCAAAACATTTTATATAAAATGTGAAGAGAGAAGAAGCCCCCCAACTTGCTGAGAACTGACACAACCGTCTTAATTCATTTATTTATCATTCCCTAGCTTTTCTATTACCAATGGATCGCATAGAAACACACCAACAAGAAACTCTTTTCAGGTACAGAAAATGTCAATAACCAAACCCCAGAATCCAATTTCCTTTTACAAAAGCTATTCTCCCTTCAAATGTAAGCTGCAACACCTGCAACGAGACAACAGCATATCTTACCATTAGTTCAGAAACCACCAAAAACGTGGACAAGACGCATCAATTTTGAAGGTTTCCAAAAGGAAGATTGTACAAAGAACACCACTACCGACAAGTTGGTTCCATAAGTGGATGTGAATTACAGATTTAACTTTTTATTTTCTAAAAGAACAGAAGTGAAAAGGAAATTGGAGTTTAAACAGCAAAGACTTAAGGAATCGAAGTCGAGAATATGAGGTAGAAATCAGTACATAACATTCTTTGCTCTTCAACAACCAAAAGAAGAAACACCTCATAACAAGTACTCATAACCTGCTTGAGAACGAAACACACACCATTTGTTATTCCTAGCACCAATTTCAGGAATTGAAACGCGTCCAATATAAAAACGGGTATCACAAACTTATCAAGGAAACATGAAAAGGGGAAAAGGAAATGCTATCACACTAACAGAGAGTGTTCCGTGAAGAGTCTTGCCGTTCGATAACGAAAACAGAATAAACAAAAAGGATGCAACACAACTGACGATATTTGATTGAAAAGCTCGTCAAATCCATTATGGAAAGGCAGCGTTGGAAACAAGAGGAATGGAATTCTTATCCTTCACCTCCAATCTAGAATCCACTGAAGAATGTCACAGAGCAAGCATCTTTTCCTCCTATCACTTTGAAGTAGCAAAGGGGAATCATATAAGCATGGCAAGAGGTAACTCGCAGCAACAGACAAGAACACAAGACAACAGAATGCAACACAACACAACGTTCAGTGCATGAGAGGCACTATTAACTGCAGGACAAAACCCAAAAGAAAGTAACCCCCACATATCACAAAAACCACCCAACAAATCCCCAAAAAAAACTTCACATCAAAAGGGTGAGCTGGTTTTCATCTTTGACAGCCACCAATGCCTCTACCAACAAAAAACCAAATCTCAGAATGTTCCCCCACTCTTAACTCTCATTAACTCTCTAATTGAATTCCTTTGAATCAGCATCACCCCACCACCTACTCTCTCATTCCTTTTAACTATAATCCCGAAAAAGATTAAAACTTTGGAACAGGGTCTCAACAAAGACGGTCCTTTTGTGTTTCACTTTGACAACAACAAAACAAAACAACTTTACTTTCGTTGTTAGAAAGTAAAAGCAGCAAGGCTTCTTTCAACTGAGAGAACCCAAAAACCACGAGGCCCCACAGTCCTCACCACTACTTTGATCTCTCAAAAGGGTCTCTCTCTCTCTCTCTCTTTAGCAATCTAATTGCACGCCAATCTGACAAGATCGTAAAACTGACTAGAAAGACTTTACCTTTTTTTTTTTTTTTAGAGTGAGAGACTTTAGAAAACGACTCTTCCATCCATCCCTTCTCCTCCCGTGTGCTTTGATAATAAATGTGCCTCCTATCTCATTTCTTCCCCTTCTTTTCTTTAATCTTGTAATGTCGAAACTTCATTAATTAAGAAAAAGCATGTTTATATGTTTATATCTTATAATAATTATGTTTTGATAATTAAAAATGAGTATTTTAGCATAAATTCGAATAATTCAACTTTTTTTAGCAGTAAATTCAATTCAATTAACTTAAAATTTGATTGAGTTTCAATTTTTTTAATGAGACTCAAAGTTTAATTAAGTTATTTAAGAAAATTTAAATCAAGCTTTAGTCTTGTTTCTTAGGATTTCTTTATTATTCCGTTTTGTAAGACATTTGCAGCAATTTTTGTTATTTTGAAAAATTAAAGTTAAGTTTTGTCTCAATTTTCTAAAAATTCTTAGATTAAACAAGTTTTTGATTTTTATCTATTACCTAATGATACTTCATTAACCAAAGTATAGAAGTGTGCAAAGAAAAGAACCAGAAGTATATTATGAATAAATAAGCTAGTGACGTTACAGAAAGTGGGGGATAGGAAGAAGAGAAGAGGCCATTTTTAGCCTTGCCCTAGTGGAGAACTGGTGACCACAACCCTTTTTCCTTGGCCAATCTTTATATTCTTTTCACATCACATGCAATTGCTCCAATCTACTGCTATCCCATTGCAAAATCCATTCCAAATTCACATGCAAATACTTGGGGTTTGATCATCTACTCCTTGTTTAAGCTTTGAAACACAAATAACGCTTTTAGCATTATTAATGCTATTATTATTACTGTGCATCAAGAATCTTACCAAAGGCACACTGATTATTTTAGTCCTTCACCTCCTGACACTAGATGTGTAAACCCTTGAACCACACCTTCTACATAAAAAGAATGAATCTAATATAAGCAATATAGGTGATTGATTCTTGAACAAATGTATGTCGGGACCTTTAAAATAAAACTGGACAGAAATTTTAGGTTATAATCTTTTCTAAGATCCCCTTCACGAGCACTGGTCGGATGGGGGTAAGTTCTTCAAAGTCCTATTGGTTCGGCGATAGTTGCATGTATCACACAACCAAAACTAGCGACAAGAGAGTAATCCAAGTGACAGAAGAAGATTTTCCGAGTACTTTCATGTGTTTGAAGGTTTTTAACTGGACAAGGTCCTACATTTTGTTTTGAGGGAGGTCAATACACACCAAATGTTCGACGTTTCTTCCTTAGTAGGGTCTAAACCTCTAATGTCATATAGATGAAGAAGTATTCCGTTGTGGTGTAATTCAAAGTGGATTTATCCAACATAAGCTTAGGTTTTAGATGTCACCATTTGAAGAAAACGAAGCACAATGTGAATGTCACTTGTGTTTGCCCTACACTGACTTTGACCTATACCATGTGACTCTGCTACTAGTTCAAGGGTCTTTGCTTAACATTATCTATTAGTTTTCTTTCGTGATAAATTCCATCTTTCCAGCTCAGTATGAAAATCCTCCCTCAAGGATGGGACCATTAAGTATCCTATGTGAACTTGATGCCCCATTCCTAGAAGTATATACTAGCTATGAGTTATCACTCCTGAAGTGATTTATTCTAATTTACAACAAATTTCAGAGCAAGAAGAAGCTTTATGTTACTAAAGCCGAGGTACTTATGGCAGTGCACATGGCTTGAGATTCTGATGCTGTAATTAATTACGTTGGGAATTTGAGCAGGAAATTTTAAACATGATGGATCATGAACTAATCATGACAGTCAATATTTTGGAATGCCAACTTAAGAACATGATTTCCTTGTCTTGGCAAATGAATTAGGGACGGTGAAAGTTTTCCCTTTCCAATGCTGTCACCTTTATATCTTGGATTGGTTCGGTGAAATTCTAGTTTTAGGTTCTCTGGTATACTTAACAGTTCATTATCCATAATACTGCTGCTTAAGGTCTCATTAAGCAATCCTCCATTAGATTAAATAAGAATGAACTTGAATCCAAGATCTGTGTTCAGACAGTTCTTCGTTGTTCATTAGTTATTAGAAATAATCTGTAAATACGTTAAGTATGTTACTGTCATTGGGTCTAATCGATATTATATTCCCATACTTAACTCTCTTGACATGACAGGTACATGTAACCTAATAATCATATGCTCTTCAACTTAATTTTAAGCCACTAAAGTAAGTGGTACATCGTCCATTCCCAGAGAGTTAGGCTTTTGTACGATGCTTCTGAAGCTTTTATTTTATTTTTTTCAAGTGGCAAGAACCAACCAGGAATCATGACCCCTGGTTTTGGTTCTAATCAATGTACAAATCACCCATCATAGCTCGTGTTCAAAGTCACATGAAACATCAACTCTGAAGATGGATTGATAGAAAGGAAAGGAGAGAAACATTATACGTACGAATCTAGTAGTAGTGTATGAAGTGACGATCAAAAACTAAAGAGTAAAGAAAGAAACGGTGACGTGCTGTTTCTGCAGGTTTTATAATGGCTATTCTGAAAGTAAACCCTGGAAGGTGTCAGGCTTTTCCTGCGTTGTATCATAAAAACCAACAAAGTGGAAGTGCCAGGCTTAGTCACAGCTCCACGGTTGAGTTCAGCCT
>JANIMX020000489.1:4143316-4157805 GCA_024582655.2 Erythroxylum kunthianum
GTACAATACAGACAAAATAAAAAATACAAAATACTACACTAATGGCCTCTACGATTCGGATGTCCCTGCAAGCTCCTATGGCCACCATTCCTTCGAGCGAAGCAAATTCTCCATGAGCATAGCCCAATGCTCATAATCACCGTCAAATTTAGGAATACTCAACATTGATTCCTTCTCAATTGCCATCTCCACATTTTCATGTTTCCTCACTTTCTCTCGTGTTTACACTCAAACCTAACTATCAATCAGGCCCCTATGATAGGCGCTCTGATACCAGATGTGGAATCGAACACAGTGAACAATATAAGAACTTAACAAATCTGGGAATGACTTAAACTTTATTGAAACTTCAACTGGCTTTTACATAGCCTTATAGATCATAACAAAAGCAAATAACTAACCACGTTATAGCCTAGAAATGTGGTAACAATAAGACCTAATCAAACGCAACAACTACCCTGAAGAATAGGGATACTTATTAGAACAAACTATGACCACTTAACTTTCCTTTTCTCCTGTTTCTATTTAGTTCAAAATATCTCATAGTCTAATCGTTTGATTCCATTTGCTCTCTATATTAGTAAATACCTTATGCAGTCTGCTGTCTTCTAGACTGGTACTCTATGAGCACAAATTTAACGATACTTTTGAATTAGGAGCATCCCTAAATTGAAAGTCCTTGTAATAGTTAAGGCAAGATCCATCCAGTCCATTGAGTGATTGGTTGCACTTTGTTTGGCATTCACAATTAATGCATCTACAACTATGTTTATATAGTTCAAAAGGAAGCTCTCACCTTGAACTATTCTTGTGCAATTCAATTATCCAATTTCTATTGAAGCTTTCAAGAAAATGATCATTTGTTGTCTCTGTACTCAAACTCTGTAGTTGGAGCAACCAAATCCATTCTGAAAAAAGAAAAAGGAAGATTGCGTAAAATTGATGTCTTTCATCGGACCCTCACAAAGCGGAACAATTGAGTTTATTATGTGATTATTTTTTTGAAGTTTATTCCAAAGGTTTCAGGACTTTCAATATAGCTTTTATAGTCATAAAATTATATAATTTAATCTTCCTTTAAAAGTTTCAAAACATTTCATTTATTGATTAATATCAATAAAATTTCAAACTTATGATATCTTAAAAATATGAAAATTTTGATGCAATTGGGTTATTATTATTTTTAACTCTTGTGTTTGATATATTTCTTAGAGGAAATATTGGACCAACCGATAAGATTACTCTTTTGTGACTAAAAAATCACGAATTTAAATCACGAAAATAATTTTTTTGTAAAAAAAAATACAAAAAAAATATTGCATACAATTGACGTCTCTCATCCGAATCTTACAAATCAGAAAAATTGGATTATTTGTTGTATCTGTCGTTGTTTTAGTGTTTGATATATCTCTTAAGAATTCAATCGAATTGAATTTTCAAAATTCAATCCAACTATTTTTCTATCACGCCATTAATTAAACTTCGAAGAATATCTTCACCCATGTCCACGATCGCTCGAAAACTACCTTCCATGTCTCTAACAAGATGCTTCACCTTAACCCTGAAACCCATATCTAACGTCTCTTACTCGCTCTCCACAGCCATCGGGTCTCGGACCCAAAAGCTCGAACGCGTCGCTGACGAGCACCTCAGCCTCTCCAAGCTCGAAAGATATGACTACGCAATCCTTTTCAGGCTCAAAATGGGTTTGGACCGCTTCGGATCAGCAGGGTCGGGACCCATTTTGACGACGGGCTCAGCTGTGGCCGGATTCGGGTTGGCGTACGCCCAGCCGGCTGCGGAGAAGACGATGTTTGATATAAAGCTGTAGAAGTACGATGCGGCGGCGAAGATCAAGATTATAAAGGAGGTTAGGGGTTTTACTGATTTGGGTTTAAAGGAGGCCAAAGATTTTGGTAGAGAAAGGTCCTGTTTTGTTGAAGAAGGGTCTGACGAATGATGAGGCAAATCCCATATTAGAGAAGCTTAAAGAGTTGAGAGCTACTGTGGTACTTGAACGATTTTTTTCTATTCCTCTTCTCTTCAACAATTTCCAAGTTTTGATGTAAGATACAATGGCATTGTTTTGATTGATGAAAAGAAGTGAAGAAAAAGAGGACTTTGGGTCCCTGGCAATTTCTACATACAAGTAGTTTGCCTATCGTACATGGTTTAAGGTTAATCATGGAAAGCTCCAAACTTGGTGCTGTTTTGAGGACGCTGTTGGTTACCATGCCTAATGCACTCAAGGTGCTTGAGCGATTTTACTCCTTCCGCTTGCTGCATTCTTCTGGAGGATGGACTGGACTTTGTGAGAAAGCATCAGTTTTTCTGAGTAACGTCAATTTGTGTGCTGGTTACTTATGTGACAAATCGAAAATGACAGACTTTGATTCTTGGGGTTTTGTGTCAGGTGGAGAAAGCTAATACTTTAGCTTGAAGGAATGGTTAGTAGATGAAACTCATTGCAATTTTGCTAACTTAATGAGCACAATGGAAAGAAACTCCTCTTAATTTCTCCATTTTTGAAGCTCTAATAGTATAGTTTCATTATTTTCCCCAATAACCAAAAAAAAGAAAAAGAAGAGACATGTAAAGCATAAAGCAGTGAAGTAACTGATGTTGTATTCATACCCATGAAAAGGGATCATCTTAAGATGATATTTCTTAATCTTATACCAGTCTCTTTGCTTTATATATCTCATCCAAACTCCAAGCCCCAAAACCTAAACGATTCTAGTCAAAATAGTACTGCCGCAAGTACCATAAGTTCCATAAAATGTTGTTTCGTTTTTTGAGATATACAACCCTAACTACATTTACAGTTATGGACAACATGACAACCGAAATAGCTGGGCTGGATGATGCCAAGTAATGTGTATTTCATGCCAAACAGTAGAGACTATCCCCATTTGTAGATCTTGTCATCTGCAACAGTTTGCATACAGTACCACAGTTAGACCTTTATATGCAAATCCCTCAGTAAAATATCCAGTAAATCTTTTTTAGAAGGGAGATAGAGAGGATATAGAAGGAAAAGACATCTTTTGCTGTCCGTAGGAAAATTCCTACAGAATGACTAGGTAGTGGTCTCATTTTCCCTCTGGTAACTTTGTTTTGGGGTGTTTTGGGGGAAATTTTATAACAAGACAACAAAATTATAGCCATCAACCAAAACAACCAGAATTGCCTTGCACATTGGTGTGTCAACTAACAGGCAGATGGCAATATTTTTTTTTAAGTGAATACATAATCTCCAGAAAGAAGTTTCTCTAGCTCATTTTGTTAACTGAAACTATTTTTGTTTGGCATGGTTCAATGGTAACTCCTAGTTTTCTAGAAAATGCCTCAGAAACATTCAAGAAACTTTACTCTGTATAGCCAGAATTAAAAGAGAGAATGCAACTTTTTGTTGTAGGGAGAATAAAGAATAACTTGTACTAAAGAAAAGAAAACACTAGTAAGACTTGCCAGAGAAATGCATACCAGTTATGACACGTCCTATATTTGAATGCTTTTATTGCTGCTTCAGCAAAAAGTTGAGCTGCTTCTGCTTCACTTTCTGCTTTCTCAGCCTCCCGAGCAGCCTCCTCAGCCGCTGCAATTGCAGCTTCTGCCTCTGCAACAGCTTTTGCAGCTGCCGCTGCAGCTTCTAAAGCAGTCATGCCCTTGATCTTTAATAGCTCTTGATCAACCTGGGATTTAGTTAGGATTTTAGCACCCTTCTCTGACTTTGGAGAATCCTTATGCTTTTCCTCTTGCAAAAGGGGAGAGTTTCTTCTACTTTCGGAACCTGTTGAACTAGATTGAATTCTGTATTTATGCTTGACCTGTGATAAAAAGGATAATGCATATGAATTATAGTGTCATAATCTTTTCAAGCATTTAACTTAAGCTTTGAAAATTCAAGACACATGGTATCCAAAATTTCTTTCCACCCCTTGGATGCATCAAGACCCGGCTTGCCTAATTCTAGCAATATTAACTTCAAGATTTGAAGATTTTAGAAACATTGAATCCTGAAATTCGTTCCAATCATTAAGATGCCTCAAGTGATCCTTTTAAAGTATTACATACATCACAAATATGTAACAAATCTTTTACTTGTGCCCACAAAAATGTTCAGAAGGCATCAATGGTTGATTCTGCAGGGAACCATTTGCATTCACTTCCATGTCTCACATTTAACATGCTTTATCATGGAAAAGAATACTTGCTGAATTTCATGATCATGTTCTTGGAAAAGTGAGTACCTTGATCAATGTCCCATCTGCAGTCAAAAATTTTAACTTTCCAGCCAAATGTTTTTTGAGGTTTGGAGGTGCCTTGTACTTGTCCTATAATATTTTTCATGTTGGTAACGTTAGAATCAGTCTGAAGAAAAAGAAATAAAATAGCATATGTAGATGTGAATGAACAGGAAAATTTCCATTGCATTGTGTAAAATGGTAATCACCAATATCAAATTACTAGTTCGATAACAGAAACATGTCCTCGCTTCTTTTATTTACAAAAAATTTCAGCACTAATAACATTATTCTAGCTTCAAATTTTGAGAAGAAAAAACTCCAGCTTGCAATTCTTTTGTTGGACAACTAATAACTTGGGTAAGGAGAGAGGAGCCTATTCATGAGAAAAGCTGGAATAAAGTTCTGCTAGTTTAAGTATCAAAAGCATTAATAAGAAAAGGCTGCAGTTTGCCTCATTCAGTCTTTAATTCTGTAAATCATACTTTCACCATATAGCATCATACTAAGATGAATGAATGTACCTCTATGTACAAAGAAATTGAGGTCCTGTCAGAACCATTTGGCTCGTTCAGGGCGGCAATGGCCTCTAGTATTAAATTATCCAACCTGAAATGATGATATAACAACAAGAGTATCTATCATTAATCATAAACTGAAACAAGAAAACCCATGCCCATCTATAAAAATTTCATGGTCTTATCCTTCGAAGAATATACACGCTTCACTAAAAATATGAACTGATCAAAAGTCACAATAACCAAAACAAAAAACTATTTAATTTCTACTACTGATTGCGAGAAGTGCACTTTTGTTTCCAAACAATTCTACTGCTCCATTATTTAAACAAACTAAGCATTATTTTGAAATTACTGATATATCAAACGGATGTGTCTGCTAAAATGCTGGACCAAGACTTGACAAAGAGCATTTCAGATTGGCAAACTCAAGGAGTGCCAAGCAGTAGGCCTTCGGACTAGAAGGCTTGTGGTGAAGATTATAATTTATAAAGTCGAACATGCTATATGATCATAAGACATAACAAAAGAAATTTTAATTTTAATTTAAAGTTCAAGTATAATTTAAATAGATGCCATATGGTCCTAATGGAGAAAAGTTTTGTACTAGGAGTACTTTCACTTAGACTGTTGCCTACTATTTCTATCTGTCATAGCTTTTTCTTCATAACAACTTCATATGCACAGTCATTTCAGAGATTTATTCTTCTCTTAGCCCATTTGGAACCAGAAGAACCACTCCCTGTACTTTAGCACCCAGGAAATGGAAAAACAACTTTATATGCATTACTATGGCCTCTACTTGAGCACATCCAACCATGATTTTATGTGTCGTGGATGTTTATTTATTATTTAAAATAATTAAGAGAAAATAAGTAGGAAAATCAGGTCATTCAACTCTATCAATTCCAATGAGTAGCACTAGAACTGATCTTCAAGGTGCGTGATTGTTCTGAAATTAGTCTGTTGCTATTCCAATTCCAATTCCAACAACAAATTGTCAACAAAAATGTATCATATGCAGAAAAGAGAAGAACGCAAATATTGAACATCAGAAGGGATGTGACCTTAAAGTTACTCCTCTAGAAGCACCATTTCTTGGTGTTCCATTGGAAACTGCAAGAGGTGTAGCATCAACAATTTCTTCATTGCTCTGTCGAGCAATGCTCAAAGCCTTGGAGGTTTCACCACGCTTAGAATTTTGAGGATTTCTCTTAAGTGCAAGTTTTGCTTTTTGCCTAGACCCCCATATTGCAGTAACATTAATATTTCTCCATTTATCCTGCCAAAAATTAACTATATGAGTAATATTTTCTAACAAGTGCCAACTGATGAACTACACTATTAACAATTGAGAGTCCATCATTAGTTTCTATCCACAACAAATCAAATTAATTTCAGGTTTTGAACAAACAAAATCTATCTACAAAGAAAATAGATATTTATGGTTCTCTCGCATCATGCATACCTTGAGATCAACATTGGAGCGTAAACGCAAGACAGCACTGAACTCAGGGTCCATAAGTATAGTGCGCCATCTGCCCCTCCCATGCTTAATCACGCCAGCTCTAAGAGCTGCCTCTTCTTCAGCTGTCCACTTCTGTTTAGGAGCCCCCATCAATATGCAATGCCCTTTCCAAGAAAATTTTCTTAGTTTAACTCTTGCCCCCATCACCAATGGAAACAAAACAATTGATAGTGCACTAACTACGCATATGTTGAGCAATTCTAACCAGAACAAACACAGGAGCATTCTACATAAAGACAGAACTTTGAGATCCAATTTTAACATAATCATCAACTGTCAAAATATTTTATAATTATCCATCTGGGTCTCACAACCACTAACAATTTCTTCTTTGCCATGAAGTTCAAATGCGTACACAGGCACAAAAACGGTTATAAAGCAAACCAGAAAAGAAACAATAGAAAAAGAAATGAAAAGAATCAGGGCGGCTAAACGTAAATCAAAATCCGAGTTCGAGAAGATAAACTAGAGATCATAAAAATCCCAACAGAAAATTCAGCAAATAATGTAAAGCGAAAATTGTAAAATTAAAACAAAAAATCAAATTAATTACAATCTGCTTAGGTGCTGAGCTGAGCCTGTTCTTACCTGACCAGAGGAACCGAGAAGTGAAGAATTCACAAAGGGATCATTGTAGATTATTTATATATACACACATCCACACATATATATGGAATTGCAAGCAAATGGAGAATTCACAAAGAGACTGAAACATACTGCGTCCTTTTCTTCTTTTCTATGGATTTTATATTTGGGCCGTCAAATGAAAATACGACTTATTCTGATCCTTATTTGCAAATTTCTCTGTAACTATCGTTTGCCTGTTGCTAGCCCTGACGTTTCTTAAATTACCATTCTCGCCCCATAATTAATGATTATATTAAAACATGATTAACCAATTTTAAGGAATTGATATGTGTTAGTGTTTAGTTATCTTTAAATTGATTTTATTTCAAAATATATTTTTAAATCACCAATGAAGTGGTAAGCTTTTAATTATAAATTAAAATGATATTTTAAATTAAATAATATATTAAATTTTAAATCGTTTATAAATTAAAGAAAATGATCTAAATTTAATACGATTAAGTATTATGTCTTATTAGTTTATCATTTTGCATTAGTAATATTAGATTATTATTCCATTATTATATTATTAAAATATATGTAAGAGAAAAAAAGAAAATTAAAGGGAGCTAACTAAGAATGATATGACAACATTAGAATTTATCGAAACATAACCTGCAATAAAAATTTGTGACTTACAAAAATTTAGATAAAGAAATTCTTGTAAATAGATTCTTCTAGGTCGAAGACCTAAGAAGAATTGGAGGGAGGTGATAAAAAATAATAAGATAGTGTTATAATTTACCGAAGACATGATCCATAATAAAAAATTGTAGTATACTAAAATTCGAATTTTTTCTTTTTTGCTGGCTCTCTCTATTTTATATAGATCATTTAAAAATAATATATTTATTAATTATGGATAAATTAATTATTATTAAGACTTTTTTGAATTCTGCTTTAAAGCGAAATTTTTACTGAAATTGTTGTATTATTAAAATACAAGGCATAATGAATAAGAGTGTAATTTAACTATTAAGGGTGATTATGTAATTTCAAAAAGAATTCGTAGGGAGAGTGTCGAAAGTGCCGGTACAATGGCAACATTTTACCATTTGCTTCCAGGACGATCGTAACGACAACGAAGTCTTGCGACATCGTTTATGGGTTCGGAAAGATGACGAGCTCTCAGCAACGGATGTGCAACAATGGCCGCGCTCTTCTGCGCACTCTCTCTAGACCATTCTCTGCTTCATCGGAGGCTTTGATGGAGGTTAAGCCCGGCGAGATCGATATGGTCTCCGGAATTCCCGAAGAGCATCTTCAACGGAGGGTATATTATGACTGTTTATGTATAGGCTTTTAAACTGAGTTTGTACCTATTTATTGAAATTCGCTAGTCAAAAGAGTATGTATTTGAGGGATGCTCGAGTTGTTTGATAGTTTAGGTTTTCAAAAGTTTTTAGTTTTAATCGTTTAGCCCCTTTTATAGCGACCCTGGAAGTGATTGCGATTGTTGGCTGAAAATGTAAAGAAAATGAATGTGAAAGGAAAGAGGAATAATTAGTCAGTGTAAAGTGGTTTTCTGGAACCTTATTTTGATTGACTTACAACTCCTTGCATTTGGATCTTATGGAAGACGACCTGATTATAACTTCTTTCTTTTTTTTCAGAAATATGTAGCTGCAGGCTTTTTCCGGGTTGAATTCTTTAGGTGTGAGGAAGATCGGACTTAAAAAAGATTTGTGATTCTTGCTAAATTCAGTTTCGACATCAGGGTCATGGGAGGTTATTTTCCAATCCTACTTTGTGTTAGGAAATGTTTTTACTTGCAAAACATGTCCATTTATCTCTAAGTTTGGAACAAAATCCATTTCACGCTTTCTTTTCTGTCCTTTATTTAAGTTGTTACTCTGAATTGTGTATCATTATGTGCACTGTTGTTTGGTTTCGTCCTGAGTTTTCTCTGTCTTATGTGTACTTTTTCTTGATTATGACTTGGCCGCAGGTAGTTATTTATTCACCAACTAGAACTGCATCGTAGCAAGGAGCCGGGAAAGTTGGAAGGTGGAAAATCAATTTTATGTCAACACAAAAGTAGGTCCTCTTAATTTACAAACCCTTTGGATTAGGGTGGAACCAATTACTTTGGATAAATGTGTAGGATTATTTTTCTAGAGATACTTGCAGATATGTACAAATTTTCTTTTGTTTATACTTATGGAAAACCCTTTTGTCCTAAAAAGAGTTCTTATATGCTAAGAAATCCTACTTTCTTAGAGGACTAGCATTATCTGTTATGTCCAAGAATTGTTTATGGGAAGTAGCTTTTTCGATTCTCTGCATACTTGTATTAATAAATATTTCCATAATGATATCTAAGGAGTTCCATATGTGCTGATAGTATCTCTAATGAAAGTTTGCTTACCTAGTAGTTTTCTGCAACATGATTTATGTCTTATTTTAGTGGTGAAACATTTACATAGTGCAGGTTGTAATATAGAGATTATATTTTTTGGTCTAGTTGCAGATTATGGTATTGACTATGTGGTTAATAGTTATTTTTACCTGACTTAATTCTGTACGTGGGAAAATCCACTGATGGGTTGGACATCCACAGGTGACCCTTATGCGAATGTTGGTGATGCTGGACTTAGTTTTGAGAGTGAAGAAGCTGCAAGGGAATTTGCAGAGCGACATGGTTGGAATTATGTAGTATGTACTAAGCCTTGGTCCTGTTAAAAGTTAACTGCTTAAAGAAATGTGTATGATGTCTTTCCTTTTTTTCTCTTTTCTTGTTTTGGCTCTAGGGTGCCTTTAACTCCAGCTTTTATGAAGTTAATTCTCACTTGAAGTCTCTGTCATTCTACCAATATTCTGGCTTTACTTAATCTGGTTGCATATGTTATCAAACAGATTTTTCTTTCACCCGCAAACTGACTGATATTATTCCCATCTATGATTTTGATTTTCAGTCTGCGGAAATCTTATCAAGTATATACATGGGGATGGAAATGAAGTCAAATGCAGCCTTTTTGGCTCCTATAATTTTTTTAATCTAGTTACATCAGTCCACTGGTACTTAACTGTTAAGACTGAGTTTTTTTAGCATAAATAGTGCTTTTGCGTTGTGAATATAATCAGACAGCTTGTTTGTATAGGTCTTCTAGCCTCCAGGTTGATTAAAAACATTTTCGATCAGACATGAAAATGCAACTCATTTCTTGCATTGCTTTCTTTTTAATGTCCAGTAGAGTAAACTCAAATATGCATCTCTACATACCTTTCTTGCTTACGTACCTTCTTGAACTCATTCCAGGTTAAAAAGCGTCATACACCTCTATTGAAGGTTTGTAAATTTTCTTTCCCCGTCTTTTAGCAGCAGTTTCCATCTTAATAATATGTCATACAAAAGCATGCTTGTTTTGTTGGATTAAGGTTTCGGTGCTTTAGTTATTTAAATTTGGTTTTGGATTGTGTTATGGTCTCTGTTACGATCCCACATCGGCCAACTATATGAGGAGTTAGTGGTTTACAAGTGTGGGAGCTACCCACCACTATTAGGAATTCCTTTTAGTGGAACAAGGGGTCTTTTCACTTATGGGCCTAATGTACCATTTGGGCTTGTATGGGCAAGTCCGCCAAGTGTGTGGATGTGACTTAGGCTTATGGGGACTTGGGTTTGAACAGTCTCATTGTGCTTGTTTAATTTTGTTCCTCATGTAACAGAGTGTTTATAATTAGGTTCCGTTCATTGCGGAATAGAAATTGCTGTACACGTGTAGTGTAGATGGAACAGTTAATTCTTTACCACCAATTTTTTTTTGTCAAATGTGTACTAAACTATTTCTTCAACAGTGTGAAGGTCTTGTTATGCAGGATATTACATTGGAGATTGTATGACTATTGACTAGGTTTTTCTGGTAGCTTAGATAGAATTACTGTTACATAGCCCTTTTAAGTACATCCTTATGATTCTGTTAGTGAAGAGGTGTCCCATGTTGATGGTTTATGAGTCTAACTGTTGATATCCATATCAGATGGGAAAAGGACTCTTACGCGACATTCTTGACTTATTCTTGTTGGCTCAACTCAGAATCTTCTTTATATTCATGTGAACCAATTGTTTTATTCTTGTTTGTTCCTAGATCTCCAAATTGGTACTTACTGCTTGTCTTGTCATGCAGCCGAAGTCATATGCTGATAACTTCAAGTTCAAGGGCTTGACCAAAGCTGAGGGAAACTAATCTCTTTTCCCGTTTATCTTGTTTTGTGTTATTGTATTCTCTCTGCAAATCATTTTCCCCAATAGAACTATCATACTAACAAACAAGATGAGTTGGATATATTCTTTTGTCTTCTGTTGGTTGAGATTTGATGGCAAGTTTCGAATAATGTCCTGTAAAACTTTATTCCTTGTACAAAATAGTAAACTTCCATCAAGTAAAGTGAACAAATAACATTGCCAGGTGGTCCACCTAGACCTCCAAATTCTTGCTTTCCCTTGTCCTTTCTGGTCTTTTTTTCCAACATCAACCAAAAGGAAGAGACATAAGTCTTCCCTTGAAATTAATATGATGCCTGGAAAGGTGATATTGAGATGCCTAAACCATAGAATCAAAAGCCAAGAGAGCAATCATCACCACCACCATGCAATAGTAAAAGGAAAGTGACCACTTCTTCACAACGCACTCTTTCCCTCTAAAGAACAGAACCCTTATCGAGAACAAGAAAAACAGCTAAATTATTGAGTTTAGCTGCACCAAGAAACCTAGTAGTAAGATAAATTTACAGAGTGAATTATTTGGTGGGAACAGTTCACTAATTGTTCATTCATAAAAGAATAAAACCAGGTACATGTGCAGGCGTGTAGTTCTGCTATATACTGATATCATACTATTAAACTTAGGCCATAACAAGCCATCAAGAGAAGAAGAAGAAATGAACAAAATGCCGCTAATTGTTGCTTAGTTAGAAGACCCTTCAGAAGCAAGCATCCAGAAGGCAGCAACAACAGAGTGCTGCTAAGCTGCATTTAAGAAAACAAGAAACCAATCAGGACTCTTGTAACTATAAAACACTTTATGAATTAGACCAAAGCTCCAAATTCTCTTTGGCGTGATCTTTAAGCAATTAAAACGTTATGATTCTCGAGCATTCGATCAGAATTCTCATGACAGATCATTAAACCATTCAAACAATTACTAGTTTTCCTTCTCTTGAACTTAAATTCTTGACTCAAAATTCTACAAAACCTTCCAAGGAAAAGAAGATTGCATCTAGTTCCTCCCAACATTAGCAGATAAAGTAAACAACTTTCCAGAAACAAGGCATCAAGATGCTAGAACCTCACATAAACAAAATTTACTATGCGAATGGTATAGTAATTGCATGCCAGTATGATTCAAATTCAACCAAGATGACAAATTAAGAGAAAGAAATGGAGAAGAGAGACACTAACCATCCCTCAAGAAAACCAGTCTCCTTCCTAGGAGCAGGCTGAGCGTATTGTGGGGCATAACCCTGAGGAGGATAACCCTGGGGATATCCCTGAACTGGATATCCAGGTGGTGGATAAGCATCCTTTGGATATCCTACAAATCAAAAACAAGATCACCATCAAGAAACAAAATTCAAGAACAAAAAGCAGGACCCATAATCAAAATCTTGAAAATACCATAATACAAACCTTGTGGCGGAGGAACACCAACTGATGGCTGCTGCTGATTGTAGTAACTCATATTTTTCTCTGCTTTATGCTGTAAAGATCCTTCCTTTATCTCTCTCTGTAGCTGCTTGTTCTAACGTTCACGGCCAAATAACAAGTACCAATTAAGAGAACATGAACCTATGAGTGGGTTTATATAGACAAACCGTTTAGGGGCGGCGAGTGGGCAACGGGTCGGAAGCTTGTAGGGAAGTTTCCGTATGAACGAAAACACCAAACCGACATCAAAGTGAAGAAATAAACGCGGTTTCATGATTTTATAGAAAGAAGAGCATAAGCTTGATTGGTGTCATCCACTAAGCAATAAAGAAGAATCTCACATAGAGAAGAATCTTAGTGGCTAAGACTAGTCTTGAGATGTTCCAGTTTATCTACGTAGGAGCTTCGTTACTGTTAGCTCACTCAACCTTTACATATAATATGTATTATATTGATGTAACCACTTTGGTTCGTCTATAGTTTTATTTTGTTGACCTCATACTTTAATATTGTTACAAGTTAAACTCAAATTAACCTTATTTTCCATTTATATGTTAATGATTTTTGGGTTTAATTGATAACAAAGTGAAAATTTAAAGCAATTTACTAATAAAAACAAAACTATGAGCAAAATACACGTAATACTAAAGTTAGGGTACAATAACAATAGGGACGAATTTATAATTAGTCACGTGCAAATATGTTCATTCGTTTTTAGCCTTATTTTGGTGAAAAAACATTTACAACCACTCAAACAAATTTATTACACTTATACCCAATTTTCATGTAGGATGTCTAAAATACCCCTAATAAAAAATTAAGCTCTGTGGAGATTAACTCATACTTATGCGGATCGACTTATGGTCATTTCGACAATATCGGGTTACGTTGTAAATGTGTTGACTAAATGGAGAAGCGTTGACCCAAGACAAAAAATGTAACCCGATATCGGGTTACGTTGTGAAACGTTACCCGATATCGGGTTACATTGTAAATGTGTTGACTAAATGGAGAAGCGTTGACCCAAGACAAAAAATGTAACTCGATATCGGGTTACGTTGTGAAACGTTACCCGATATTAGGTTACTTTGTAAATGTGTTGACTCAGCGTTGACCCAAGGCAAAAAATGTAACCTGATATCGGGATACGTTGTGAAAAGCTACCCGATATCGGGTTACATTGTAAATGTTTTGACTTTAAATCGAGAAGCATTGACCTAAGGCAAAAAACGTAACCCGATATCGGGTTACATTGCAAATGTGTTCGCTTTAATAAGGAAAAGCATTGACCAAAGGCAAAAAAGGTTACCCAATATCGGGTTATGTCGTGAAACGTTATCCGATATCGGATTACATTGTAAATGAGTTGACTAAATGGAGAAGCGTTGACCCAAGACAAAAAATGTAACCCGATATCGGATTACTTCGTAAATGTGTTGACTTAGTGTTGACCCAAGGAAAAAAAAATATAACCCGATATCGGGTTACGTTGTGAAACGTTAACCTATATCTGGTTACATTGTAAATGTGTTGACTTTAAATGAAGAATTATTTTCCCACGGCAAAAATCGTACCCCAATATCGGGTTAAGTTGTGAAACGTTACCCGATATCGGGTTACATTGTAAATGTGTTGACTTTAAAGGGAAAAGCATTGACCTAAGGCAAAAAATGTAACAAAATATCGGGTTACGTTGTAAATGTGTTGACTAAATGGAGAAGTGTTGACCCAAGAAAAAAAATATAACCCGATATCGGGTTACGTTGTGAAACGTTACCCGATATCGGGTTACGTTGTAAATGTGTTGACTAAATGGAGAAGCGTTGACCCAAGGTAAAAAATGTAACCCGATATCGGGTTACGTTGTAAATGTGTTGACTAAATGGAGAAGCGTTGACCCAAGGTAAAAAATGTAACCCGAT
>JANIMX020000489.1:4392605-4402806 GCA_024582655.2 Erythroxylum kunthianum
CTGAGAAACCCGAGACTTCTTAAGGGTGAAGAATCTCACAGTCCTTTGGTCACATGTGGTTTGGCACAAGACCCTACACCCCAAAACTTCATTCACCTTATGGTTAGCCAGTAAAAACCGGCTCAATACAATAGATAGAATTGTTTTTACCGGCGTTCCCAGCACCTATTGTCTCTGTGTTTTCGGGCTGGGAAGCAGAGACCATTTATTCTTCGAATGCCATTTCTCGAAGCTGCTATGGAGTAAAGTGAGAGATGTATATTCTTTGAACCTCCAAGAAACTCAGTTCCCAGAAATTCTCCATAAACTATCTTCAAACACTGGTCTTCCCATAAGGCAACTTCATATTTTGGCGTTTGCGCACTCAGTCTAACACATATGGCGAGAAAGGAATGATAGGAGATTTCAAGGAGCCCAAAAAACATTTTCTGTAATATCACAACATATTATTTCTGCCATTACTGAAAGTATTGTGATTCACAAATTGACTTGCTAGATTATGATTATGTTGTCTTTCTTGTGTTGTATTTGGTGAACAAAGGCCTTGATTACAACTGGTGTACTCTTATTTTATATCTCATTCTTCATTGAAATTTTGTTTTCTTATTAAAAAAATAGAGGAGAAAAACATGTCCAACGCTTCAAAAATTATTCTCTTTCATTTCTTTGTAGTTTTCCCTTCATCTTTCATATTTCATATTTTCTTCTTTTTTTGGTGTTTGAACTAAAGTCATGTGTGGCTAAATCCAAATATTTTAATTCAAGGGGATTCAAAACTTTAGTTGTAACATTCTAAGGGTTTGTTCTAAACTTAGATTCATATTTTAATTCAAGTATTTCTTATTTTGTGTTCTTATATTTCATAAATAATCAATATTGATTAATCTAACAAATTAATTTGATGTTGATTATTTTATAGCTATCCATGAATTCAGTGATCTGTAATTGTCATGAAGGAATGGTACAAGTATAGGTTATTTATGAATTTGCATATTTAACTAATGAGAAATAAGAAAACTAAATTGAATAGTTGTAGTTATCTTAATTATTTAATTTAAGGTTTAGTCTTTTTCACAAAGCTTATTGTTATCATTTAATTGATATGAAATGTTATCATACCCAATCAATTGATAGTAAGTTTTGGTTTGAATACTGAGTTTGAACCAATCAATTTAGGAAAATTTGAGACTTATTATGACTATCCTAATATATTTCGGACTAACTGCTTTAATTATGAAAATTATTCTTTTTAGACCACTAATCAATGTTACAATTGAACATGATATTTCCTCTTGAATCGGAGTTAATTAAAATTGAATTTCTCACTTTTTATTTTTAGTTGATTATTTCAATTTTTGTTAAATTTAGTTTATTGGTTAATTAATTGTAAACCACCTATTTTGTTTTATTAATTGAAATTAAGAAACAAGTTTTCAGTTCCTTAAGATTTGACCTAATTTTGCGACTATTACAAAAAAATTAGTGAATCAGAATTAATTTTGAGAGCTTCAATAATCCAATCAATATTCTAAGAAAATATTGAACAAGTCTCAATTTTGACATTTCAAATTCTAGTTTCATTTCAAGCTTAAAATTATTCAATAGCTCAAGATCATTAATAATAAGTAATAAATTATCAATTTAAAGTGAAATAATGAGTTGTTTCTCTGTAACATTTGACATAAAATGTAGCTTTATTATTACTCCTGCTGAATTCTTTTTGAGTTCTACGTTTCTTTCATCCTTAAAAGTTTTCGCTTCTGCCTTGTATGGTGATTAAGCACTTGGAGCTTTTGCTTTCTACGGTGATTAAGCATCTGTTGAATTTGTTGACTTGCGTGCCTTTTGTATTTGCCAACATATTCTTGACATTGTCTTTGTTTTTTTTTTTTTGATATGAATTTGTATTGCTCATCCTAACCTGTAAGTGTTTTGTACACCTTCCAGCTTGCGGGGCTGTTACAATAGTTAGATTTACTTTTACTGTTTACGTTTTATTCAATAAATTGTTAAGTTGGTTAGAAGTTGTCGTGGTAGTATAAGTAAAGCCTCTCTATATATTTTGAATAATAAGAAAATAGAGTAGTTTTTCTCTCTTTTCCTTTTCTCTAAATTAGTTTTTCCTCGTGACTATCTTAACTTTACCACACATTCAAATTCTTTCTTCAACTGATCCCGAGCTTACTTTGTTGTTTTAGATATCATAATCCAATAGAATATTACATCAACTAAGGAAACATGTATATAAGTGAGAGCTTTAGACTTTTTAGTTTTCTCTTCTTCGTGATTCTTTATTTTAGATATGGTGGGATTTGTTGAGTGATGGAGAATCAGAATCAAACTCAATTGATTCTTACAAATTCATTGCTTTCAAATATGTCTTCGTTTTGACTACTCAAATTGATTTGCCTCCATTAAATAATAGAAAAGAAATTCAAGAAAACTCATTTGAGACTATAATTACTCTAAATGTGTTTAACTCTCAATCTCACCCGTTTACACACAATTCGTTCTCAAATTGAAACTCAAATAATCTCACAACTTGTAGGAAGTGAAATTCTAATACCAATGTAAAATCAATTGAAAAAGAAAAGAAAGAAACTAATAGTAAAATGGAGAGAAAATTGATGAGAAGAAAAATTCTTGTATTAAATAATGAAAATTGTTTTCATAAAATAAAAAATTATCTTTCCATCTCCTTCTATATTTTTTAATACAAAACCATATTTATACTAGCAATTTAAACTATTTTCAAGTACTAGAAGATGTTACAATAAAAATAATACATAAAAATAAAAAAACTCTTAGGTTTTTAAACAAAATAGCTAGCCTTCAAACAAAAGAATAATTCTTTGATTTTAAGAAAAACTTTAGCATTTGGAAAAAAGACTCACAAATACTTTTAAAAAATCTCACAAATTTCATTAGTTGACAGTTAGTTATATTTTTTTGGTAGCTAAAAGTCAATTTTGTTGTAGTGGAATTACAAATTTATTAGAGTATTTATATTGTAATCCCTATGTCAATTATAAAGATAATGGAAAGGAAAATGATTTTTATTTATTTATATAGATTTGTGATTAGCACAGTGCTACCAAGGTAAAAGTGAAATAGAAAGAGATTTGTCAACTTAAAACAAAAGGTGGCCTAGATAAGATATTGCTTTGCTAACATATATAAATTATGAGAGTTAAATGGATTCACATCAATTTTTTTTAAAAGGAAATAGCTTTTAGATTGTTAAACTTAACATAACCACTACGTGAACCTGAACACGAATCCTAAAGTAAAGAACAACGTGTGAGGCATGCACGCGTTCTTCTGACATGGCCTGTGACACACATTTGATCCTCTGCAAATTCGCATGCCCATTAGAGCTATTAGGTGCTGAAACAAAGGTTGAAATCATCGTCTACGACAATCAATGACATTCACCACTTCAAATGTCCAAGCATCTTTCCAATATAGGAAGCAATCGAATGAATCAGTGTAGGATTAAACGAAACAGACTCTACATCCTTCGAACGAGATAATATAGAAATTAGAATATTTTAGATTTATGTTTGAGTTAGAGTTAGTTTTTACTTGGGTTAATATATAGAGGATTTGTAAAAAATAGAAGATTTATAGGAGATATTTTCTATTAGTAGATTTGATTTTCTGATAGGTTGTTATTTTTATTAGTTATTTAAATGCAGCTTTATGCTGTGAATAATATATGATAGAGTCACTTTAGCCTATTTTGGGTTCAACGTTTCTTTCATCCTTCTATTCTCCTTTAAAAATTCCAACATTGTATCAAAGCCATCAAATGCCTTAACAAACTAAAAATCGATCTTGAAAAATCTATGAAAATAGAGTGATGTTTTTAATCAATCATGGAAAAAATCTGCAAAAATAAACAACTGGCTTTACAAGCTCAAGTTGAAGATCTTGAGTAAAAAGAATATTAGTTTTGATCAAGTTTTTGAAGGGACCGGCATAGTCTTAAAACTGCAAAAAAAAATTTTTTTGAAGGGACTAACATAGTCTTAAAATTATTAAAGGGACTGTCTTAAAATTGCAAAAAATACTTTTTGAAGAGATTAACATAATCTTAAAACTGCAAAAATACTTTTTGAAGGAATCAACATAATCTTAAAACTGTAAAAATATAAAAAAAAAATTGCGTAAATGTGATAATTCTTACCAGACTCTTCTTTTAAAATGTTTGAATGGATAGTATTAACATTTTTGGAACTTAAATGAATGTAATTAACATAGGAAAACTCTCTTCTCTGCCAATCCCCAGTGAGTTCATCATTATCATATGCATGTGTACATATATCTTTTGGCAAAAGAAAATGATTGAAATATAATTTGATTTCAATATATTGAAAACTATGTCTACCCATAACGGTATGAACCTTGGGAAAGAAAAGACACACCCACACTATTCCGTCTATAAAAGAACGTGAGAATCCTATTAAATTATGAGTAAATCTGACCCCCCTTAATCACAATCAAGACCTATTGATCCAGTCTGGAGTCTAGTCAAAACAAATACATAATAGATTAGTTCATGATGTGTTGGGACTTTATATGATAAAATAATAATTTTTATTTTTTTATTTTATAAAATTCGGATAAAGGATATTAATTATAAATATATTTTTTTGTATTTTTTATAAAAAGATTATTTGTATGACTTGAATTCGTGAATTTTTAGTAGCAATATATTATTTATAAATTAACGAAAAAGATCGTAATTTTGTTTGTTTTATTATCTCATCATGATTCCATTACGTACTTTAAACACAGCTGTGCTTGGGGACGATTCTGTATGATTTTTAAACAGAAAGGTCGTACTGAGGAAGGGCAGGAAGTGACGTGGAAGGCTGGCATTGGTGGATGAGACTAACATCTTGGACAGCAGTGCACAGGGAGGGCGTGGCAAGTGAAGTGGGGAAGGCAAAAGGCAGTCAAAGGCTAAAAAGGGAAATTAAGAAAAGTGAGACGTAGACCACACCTTACCTTACCCAAATCCAGACAACGTACAGTCAAAGCAAAAAAACACTCTGTTCTGGTCAAACTGACACTTTACTCCAACTTATAAAATTTCACTTATTTTACAACGTGGCCCATTTCCCAAGACTTTTTAAATAGAAATGATATATTAAACCTAAATAAAAGCTTCAAGGTGAAATTAAGGGGGTAACAAGTCTAAAATTATTTCATCTTTTAATTTAATATTAAAATCTTCAATTTACTAATTAATTTTTTAAATTTTGTATAAATAACTGTAAATTTTATTTTTATTAATATGATTAATTTATTAAGTCTCTTATCAATTAAAAGCAAACACTCGTATTTCTGAACCTTTCTAAATTTTACATTTCAATTTTACTAGATTGTAATTGATTGGTTGGTTAATAAATCTATTAAATACTATGTAAATTTTTATTTATTAGTCATATTAATAAAATACTATTTTTATTTGAATTTTAAAAAATTAATTATTAAATTAAAAAATTTCTTAAATCAATTAGTTACATAAGTAAAAATATTATTTTAATTTAATTTATCATTTTCAAAAGATTATGTATTATTAAATTAATTATATTTGGGTATATCAATGAGTTCCTGTATCCTCGCGGAGGGTTTGGTGGAATTGAGTGAAAATGGACCAGTCTACGTGCGGGTGGTTTGCGTTTGTGTTAAAAGACGAGTTTATCCCTTTCTACTTAACCTACTCCGACCGTCACTTGTGAATCTAAGAAAAGATTCTTTCTATGTTCAAAACAGAGTTTTGACTGTCAAATTTCCTATTTTGGACAAAAAGTTAAATCATCAGTCTCCTTCTGAAAATAAAATAAAGTATTTAATTACTCTCTCTCTTTCAAGAATAAATGCATAAATATTTTAATCACTTCTTTAATATAATTTTCAAAATTACATTTATTTGTATTTTCACCATTATTGTTATAAACGAACAAAAATAGTTATTTTCAATTTTTATTAATTTCATGTAGCTTTCAATCACTCTCTCATGAAAAAACTGTACCCATTAAAAAGAAAAAGAGTGTAGTAGTAGTAGTAGTAGCGAAAGCCTTCAGAGGTGATCTACTCTCCCCCTCTCTTCCTTTCTTCTTTTCTTATCACTCTACTGGTATGGCCTCTCTTTTTGATACTTGTTCCTGATTCTTTTTTAGTGATTTGGGTTCTACTCCATTTCTCTCAGGAACTGTTCATCCATTTTTATTTCATAACCTGGTGTTGTTTTAAACACATGGTGTGTTTGTGTAGCCTTATTATTGCTTTGGTTACTTTTGGTGGTTTGATAATTTGACCCATTTTTGAGGCTTCAACAAGAATTGTCACAAGCTTGATTATATGGTTATGATGTGTGTTATTATGATAGCATTGAGTCTTTTGACCACAGAAAGGGATCAGATAAAGCAAAGGGAAAGTAACAGGGAGGAGATGTGGATGTGTGTGCTGCAATAAAAAGAGGGAATTGTTTGTTGCTTGCGATTGTCAATGAGTGAGTGAGAAAGATTCATTTTCTCTTTATCTTTATCGTTGCCTCTTTTTACATCTCTCGTGTGCCGCCTAGATGTAATGTGCGTTGAGGAGTGTTTGTGATTTTGGGGAGAAGGGTTTTTGATATAGTGCTTGTTTGTTACTGGGTTTTGGTTCTACTTTGAAGAGGTTCCAAAGATGCCTATGTTTCAGCCCTCTAAGAGGGATGGGGATAATGGGCAAGTTCTAGATCTGGAAACTGCTGTGAAAGATGGAATCTTGGGTGGTGTTGGTGGTGGAGTTGTTGGCGCTGGTGTGGCTGAGAAATTGGATCTGAAGAATATGATTGAGGAGCTCGATTTGTCAGCAATTCCTTCAGTGTTTATCTGTCCCATCTCCTTAGAGCCCATGGAAGATCCCGTGACCCTTTGTACTGGTCAAACCTATGAGAGGTCCAATATTCTCAAATGGTTCAGCTTGGGGCATTATACTTGCCCCACCACAATGCAGGAGCTTTGGGACGATTCGGTTACTCCAAATAGGACCCTCTACCATTTGATTTATACTTGGTTTTCTCAAAAGTATTTGCTCATGAAGAAGAGAGCAGAAGATGTACAGGGCAGGGCAACTGAACTTATTGAGACACTGAAGAAAGTGAAGGGTCAAGCTAGAGTCCACGCCCTGAAGGAGCTGCAACAGGTTGTAGCAGCTCATGCCACTGCTAGGAAGGCAGTGATTGATGAAGGCGGGGTTGCAGTAATTTCATCTTTACTAGGTCCATTCACAACCCACGCTGTTGGGTCTGAGGCAATTGGAATTCTTGCAAATTTGACTCTAGATTTGGAATCCAAATCCAATTTGATGCAACCTGCTAAAATTTCACTAATGGTGGATATATTGAACGAAGGCTCCATTGAGACAAAGATCAATTGCGCTAGGCTGATAGATAAATTGGTGAAAGAAAAGGATTTCCGAGCAGAACTTTTCTCAAGTCATAGTCTAGTGGTTGGATTGATGAGGCTGGTGAAGGATAAGAGACACGCCAATGGTGTCCTGCTAGGTCTAAGCCTTCTCAGATCAATATCCTTACTCAAAGAAGTTAGGAGCTTGATTGTGACTGTTGGAGCTGTTCCTCAATTGGTGGAACTGATACCTTCACTTGATCCTGATTGCTTGGAATTGACACTTTTCATATTGGATAGTTTGTCTTCTACTGCTGAGGGAATGTTAGCCTTGAAGAATACTTCAAAGACAATACCAAATATGGTGAGGCTATTGATGAGAGTTTCTGAGACTTGCACACAATATGCTTTGTCAATTTTGTGGTCTGTGTGCAAGCTTGCTCCGGAGGAATGTTCAGCAGTTGCTGTGAATGCCGGTCTCGCCACAAAACTGCTACTTGTTATTCAGAGTGGCTGTAATCCTGTCTTGAAACAACAGTCGGCAGAGCTATTGAAACTTTGTAGTCTAAACTACACAGATACCATCTTCATTTCCAAGTGCAAACTGACAAGAACAATGCAATGACAGGAAAAGATATACACAACCTATTGGCTGTTGCAGCTAAGGTCGTTCATGGGCTGACTGGACACCAGATGGTGGGTTTTTCAGGGTTGAACATCTCACGGAACAAAGTTCGAGTAAAGATTCACTCACTTGTATATAATCAGGCATTTCAGTACCAGCAATTGATTCAACAAACTGGAAGAATGATGAATAATGAGGATCAATAAATGTCTGTGAACAAGATGATGAAGTTAGATTAAGGTACCATTGTTTGATAAATGATTACTTGAATCAGAGAAAAACTTGTGCAAACATGTAGAAGTTCAGAATTCAGATTCCTCTAATTTTGCTCTCTGTTTGGTGGGAGTTCCAACGGACTGGGAATGTTTATTTATATTTGTAGAAAGAAATCAACCATTTTGTATTTATTTACCCTGATTTTGAATTTGCTCTGCAATGTTCTTTTATTACCAGTATTTGTTACTCTTTGTATGTAAGTTCCGCAATGGTTGAAATTGAAGATATGGGACTTTGTTATCCAGGTGCAGTTTGTACTTGCCTGGGGATAGGACCAATCCTCTCACCTCTCTCTAATGAACTGATGAAATGAAAAGAAAGAAATGAGAGTTGAGTATCAACAATAACCCTTTCCCAAGTGCATCTATTGTCTTTTGCTAATAACATGAGCAAGTACTCTACAGATAACTGCGTTTTAAGCAACTCTTTCACTAAGTTCGATGAGAGGACGAGCCTTAGAAAACTACTAAAGTTATTCGTTTGTGATTAAAAAATCACAGGTTGAAATAGCTTTCTTGTAAAAAATACGAGAATGTTGCATACAATTGATGTCCCTCACTTGACCCTTACAAAGGGAAGAAATTGAGCTTGTTGTATAATGTTATTTTTTTTGTAGCTCTGACGACTTGAATTTGAGGTCAAAATCTAATCTAATCAACCCGTCTTTACAATTTTAATTTTCCTTTTACCCCTTTTTATCATTTGATTTTTAAACAATATAATTTTGCAAAATAAATTAATGGTAGAATTAATTATAGATTATATTTGCAAATTAAAATTTTAAAATTTTGTTAATATTATAAATCAAGTAAAACTTTAAATATAATTTATCTTTTATTTTATTATCAATAAAATTTATTACTATATGAAAGAAAGTGGGGTTAATTTATTTAAAAAGTTAAGGAACTAAAAGTAATTTCTAATGATTTAACTTTCTTTTTATTTTACTACCAATTATTAAATACTGACTTTAAATCAACAAATAAATACATAAACGTATTTGATAAAATTTAAAATTTAAAGAATAAAGTGAAAAAAACTCTTGGTATATTTAACCTAAAAAGCATATTAAAATGGCATCTTTGAACGTATGGTTGCGAACCCACAGACATGGAAAAAGTTCTCTTATTAAAGAAGCCCCGCTCGACAGAACACTTCGTCTGCGGCATGTTCTGTGATTGGGGTATTCCTTAAATTTTGTCAAACATGAACTGGAAAGTATGTTTGACCATCCAATTCACCGGGACCATGTTATTAATTATGATAAAATGTTAAAACCTTAAGGGCTTGGTTCATAGGAATAGAGATTATAATTCTGGCCTATTTTTTAAATATGATCATTTCTGTGTTTGGTTACCTAAACATGCTGAGAAGACCTAATTTTAAGATTATGTATTTCTCTATGTTACAGAATAGCTAAAGACTATCTATACCAGTCTTTAGCTATTCTCGGAATAGAATTATTTGCCAGGACTTATTTATCTTCTCGGCCTCACTTCTTCGTCGTTCTTCGTCTCTCCTTTACGTTGCGTCTCCAACATCGTCTCGCCTCAGCGTCTCCAACATAAACTGAAAATTTTCCAGAAATTAACCAGTGGTGACTGGTTGTGCGAATGGGAATAAGATTTATGGATTTTGTGCGACTAGATTTTGTGTTACTGCCGAATGAGAATAGGGTTTATGGGTTTTGAAGTTGAGGTTTTGGATTGTGATTCTGGAAAACCAGTGACGACTGGTTGTGCGACTGAATGGTGTGTTTGAGTTTGGTGGCTGGGATATCTGGAGTTTTGTGGTTGTGTTTATTGTTGTTTGATTGTCGAAATAAGCTTGCGGTGGGGCTGAGCCTTGGCTGGGTGAGCGTCGCCTCTGCCTTGGCTAACATCGCCCATGACTGGGC
>JANIMX020000489.1:4594268-4606331 GCA_024582655.2 Erythroxylum kunthianum
AGGACTAAGATTGAGTACCTAGAGTGTAATGTTTCGGGCCATATGGTGACTTCCGATGTGGAGGTAAAAATTGGTTCAAAAGTTATACAATAGAAATAGTATTTTAAGTATCTAGGATCTATCATCCAAAGCAATAGAGAGATCGATGAAGACATAGTACATCATATCAGATCAGAGTGGCTTAAATAGAGAAATGCATCAGAAGTTTATATGACAAGAAGATACCACTCAAGTTTAAAAATAAATTCTATAGTTTAGTGATTAGGTCAGCCATACTCTATGGGGTAGAGTGTTGACTCATTAAACAAGTGCAAAATCATAAGTTAATGGTGGTGGAGATAAGGATGCTCCGTTGGATGTGAACTTTACTAGAAAAGATAAAGTCATAAATGTAATAATAACAGACAAATTAAAGGTGACTAATATTAATGAAAAATTAAGAGATACAAGACTTAGGTGGTTCGAGCATGCTAAGAGGAGATATATTGATGCTCTAGTGAAAAGATGTGAGAAGATTGTGCTTAGGGACTGTAAGAGGAAAAAATAAAGGCCCAAGAAGAACTGAAGGGAGGTGATCAAGAATGATATGGCTCTGCTGGAACTTACCGAGGACATGATCCTTAATAGAAAGCTTTGCGTTCTAGGATACAGGTAAAAGATCTCACATAGAGAGATCTTTCTCTTTCTCATAAGTCTTTTAAACACTTTCATTCAAGTCTTATGTCTTGTATTTAGTCTAAACAATTAATATATAGTACTTTCCTCTTAGTTATTTAGCCTAAATATTTCCTTACTTAGTCTAAACATTTTCTTGTAATGACTTGTTTGTTTATTTATTTACTTATCTTCTTTATTATTTGTATATTGATTTACTTATTATTTTTATTCTTACCTTGTTCTATATTTATTGTATCATTGATTTTTATATTTTTATTTGTATTTATTTATTTATTTATATTATTATTATTATTATCTTTTATGTCAATTTTTATTACTTTATTATTTTAGTATGTATCTTTGATTATTTTTATTTTTATTTTTATATCTAAATTTATCTATTTATTTATTCTTTTGTGGGTCTATCGGAAACATCCTCTTTATTAGTTATGGGTAAGATTTCGTATTTGTGAACCTCCTCAGACCCCGCATATCAGCGAAACTTCTACTAAAATATTTTTGTTGATCATAAATTAAACATACTTAATTCATATAGAGAGGTGTGTAACAAGATGTGATTTAGACTAAATTTTCAAAGTAAATTATTAGTGGAGTACGGTTTAATTTTTAAACCAAATTGAATTATATACAAAATAAGATCAAACAAAATAGATGAATTCTACAGTTTAAACTTATTTTTCATTAAACCTAATTAATAAAATCTCACTCAAATTAATAATATATTATAATTATTTTAAATTATTAATTTAAGTCGAGTTTAATTATTCTAGATTGAGTTTAAAATTCGAATTTGATTATAATATTATAATATTTGATTAGTTTACATCTAATGTTAATTATAATGTTTGATTAGTTTATCTAATGTTAATATTACATATGTTTCGTTCATATTTTTAATCAAAGTATAATATTTTAAAAAAAACTAAAAATTATATATATATTTTTAAAATTCTGAAATTATATAGGATTATATACTTTTTGACCTTTTTGCTAAACCTAGTTTAATATGTTTTTTTGACTATTTTGGAATTAAACAGGCTATTTTACATGGAAAAAAAAGAAAAAGAATTGGGCTGGTTATGCACGATTTCAAGGACATATTAATGCACATTAAATGGGCGTAGATTGTAGGATGGTTACGAAAGCAACATTTATGTTGGCGATAATGACCCAACTTCACCCATAATTTTCACACTAAAACTTCAAAACCCATACATAGTCTGAGCTCTGCCTACACTTATCAACAGTAGAGACACGACCCTTCCTTAGGGAATAGAGCCACCTACTATTTGTGTTACCACGTCCTACATATGCAGCTAAACTCTGTCTCTTGCATTTACACTCTCTTAAAGCAAATATTCATACAAGTATTCATTACATTTACAGTACCTTCGTAATTGGACACTGGGTCAACACCTTAATTCAGTTAGATTTAAGTAAACATCCAAGAGTGCATGAATTTTGAAAAATTGGAGGGAGAAGTTTCATTAATTTTTCTTTAATTTGGAAGAACCTAATAGTTAAAATAAAAAAGATATAAACTTTCGTTATAATTTTAAAAAAATTTAAATTTTTTAATATTTTAAAAACTTATTTTCTTATAAGAAATAACGAAATACACACAATCTAATATTAAATGTCATTAATACGATAACTTAACTCGGCTATTAGATTCTACTCAAATTAATTAAAATTAACTTAAATTAATAATTTAAAATATTTAGAATAAAATATTTATTTGAGCCATATTTAATTAGTTTAGTTCAAATTTAAAAATTTAAAACAACATTTGATTGGTACAAGTATGATATTCATATTACTTGTATTTTATCGTTATTTTTTAATCGAAAGTAAAAAAGAATTACAAAGCTACAAGTTAAAAAAATAAACATTTTTATAAAGTTTGTCATTTATTCTTAAAAAAAATCACCATTATCCAATATATATATATAATTTTAAATAACTGATTTTTCAAATATATTTATCCAATACTATTATTGAAAAATTCGTTGTTGAATCAATGTTTCGAAACCCTTGGTAGTCTAACTCTTAGGTTTTTGGTTTATGCTTATATACTTTGGGGTCAGTTTCTTAAATGATATGATTCGTCTCTAAAACTAAATGTAAAGCTAAACTAAAAGGACTCTTTGGCCTCATTAACCAAAAGGTTGTACATTTTATAATTGCATGTCAACCACTTGTCTTATGGATACGAAGAACATATGCAACAAGCCTACGCTTAATATCGTTCGGTGACTAGACTATTACACAACATTAGCATACCAACAACATTAACACGTCATACCTTCACGATTTTCGCACTCCTTTTTTTCAGATCTTTGCGTATGAGCAAAATGTTTACTTTGGAGGCAAATTTACAGATTTCTCCTAGTTTATGCACTCATAATTTTTGAAATATCAAGAGATATTATTTTCTTAGAACTTTTAAAATATATAATAAGTGATGAAAATACGGAACAAAGGAAGCTTTAGCTCTAACGTTGAATGACAAATTCAATATCATAGGGTCACGTGGCAAAAACATATATTGTTTCATGCAAAAGGGCATGCCCAAATAGTGACAGATAAGACCCACCAGGCATGAAACCGCTAGTTTATAACCCCAATGTTTACTATAGATGCTGTTCCGCAAAAGGACAAATTGCCCCGAAGGTTAAGACTTAAAGAGCCAATCGTCGAGAAGGAAAATTTTTAAATATTGAATTATAGAGTTGAAGTGCCATTATTGGCCTTGAACTCAGATTCTCTAAGGTTAAGACTTAAAAATCAAATTTCAAGAATATTTTATCTCAACTCATTTTGTACTATAATTTATCAAAAATAAAAATAAGACCATGTATAAACTAGCATATTGGAATATCTCCACATTATTATTAAGATTGATATGAAGTATTAAGAATTAAAATATCATTTTACATTTATTCATTAAGACAAGTTTGAATAACATTTACTAAAATAAAATAAAAATGTAATTTAATTTTAATACATATTAAAAAAAGTATATATGATCATTCATAATTATCTATCATTTTTGTAAATGATTTCGATTACATCATAATATTCTTCTAATTTACTAAAATAAAATAAACTAATCATTACTTATGTTTCGGTTATATACAATTAATCATAATGATATATTAAAGCAAAATTTACATTTGACATTTTGTGGTTTTTCTTGGTGGATGACAAAAGAAAAAAGAAAGACTCTACCAAGGACATTTTGGGTAACTTCAGCCAATAAAAATGACCAAGTTCTCTAATTTTCGTTGCCTATAAAAATACCAGGAGAAAAACATATGCAAGCATATCTGAGAAGTGGTGATTGTGTTTGGTAATAGGTTAATATAGCCTTATGTAGTATCCGCTACTTCGACTCAGTTTCAGCTCTCTTTCTTCTGTACTTCTGCTTCTCGCTCCAATTATTATTATTATTTAATCTCAGAAGCTCAGTTCCTTTTCGAAAAAATCAAGTCTTTCCGAGGTACAAAAGCGCCTTTGTTTTTATCTTGAAAGCGGAGAAAAAGCTTCGTACTTTCTCTTCCATTGCCATGGGGTGCTCGTGCTTTTATGGAGGCTTTGTGTAACTTAGATTGCTTACTGTGTCCAACATGGACTTTGGGGTTCTCGGGTTGGATAGTTTGGTGGGTCCTGAAAATATTGGTGCTCCTTCTCAGGTCTCAGCTTCTGGGACCAAGACAAAGATTCTTGAATCTGGTTCAGTTAAGCATGAGAGATCTTTTGGGTCTGGTCAAGATGACTGGAGGAGTCTAAAGATGGCAAGGACTGATGATGTTTCAGTCCCCAAGTCAATGCTGTTGCACCAAACTACTGGTTGCCTGAGATCTAATGCAATGGTCTCTGGTGATTCTCGCCAGCAAGAGCACATGCTCAGCTTCTCTTCACCCAAACCAGAAGCTACTCATTTTGGTGGCTTTGTGGATAGAAGCACTCAAAACATCAATGGCTTCCCTTATTATCAGCAAACATCCTCAGCCTATAGTAGAAGTGCAGGTATGGTGGACTACTCTTGTGCCTTTTTCCTTAATTAATAGCTTTGTTTGGTCAAAGTTTGCTTGTGGGCTTGCTTTGGTACTTGATTTTATGAAGTGTTTTTTTCTTGGAGAAAACTAAGATAATTAGTTCTCAGGTATGGTTTGCTGATGCTAATGTTTGTGATTATCTTCAACTTCTAGCTAAGGCCTTGCGTAGTTATATTGGGTATTTGGGAAAATTTACTTTTGATTATCGTCTAAGGCAAAGTTTGACTTTTTTCTTCATGTTTTGAAAGCCTGAGTTGTTATGCTTTGGATTTGGTATAACTTTTGGCACTCAACAATCACTAAAAAGAAGAGGTGAACATTGAGGAAATTAATAGAGGACTAGATAAACTTGAAATCCATAGACCATTTTATCTGTATTTTCTTTTTCCCTAGAAGTCAATGGTTCATTTACCTGCATTTATGTTGTTGTTAATAAGTGTTTGTATCCAAATTTGCAGGTTTTGGTACTGGAAGCCTGCATGGTCCTTTTGCTCGGACAAGAGGTCATTTCACTCCATCTCAACTGATGGAGCTAGAACACCAAGCTTTAATCTACAAGTACATTGCTGCAAATGTGCCCGTGCCTTCCAATCTGCTCATCCCTCTCAAGAAATCCATGTACCCGTACAGTTTGTTGGGAGCTTCATGTAAGCTTCTTTATGATCCTTGGAAATAAA
The DNA here is from genome assembly GCA_024582655.2 of Erythroxylum kunthianum. Classification (NCBI taxonomy): domain Eukaryota; kingdom Viridiplantae; phylum Streptophyta; class Magnoliopsida; order Malpighiales; family Erythroxylaceae; genus Erythroxylum; species Erythroxylum kunthianum. The sequence goes on from JANIMX020000489.1 coordinate 4,599,685, forward strand.
CCTCAAGTATTCCTGCATTTTTCCCTGCAACAAATGATTATACTTCTGAATCAATCTGTATTTGTTTCTCTCTTTGTCTCTAACAAAGCTTTTAAATGTTTTCTTGTCTAAGAGACAATGGCTATTAGTGTGTTAGGATTTCGTTACTTTTACTGTTTGTGTAGACGCTTTTATCTGTTTCTTTACATCCTATTATGGATTTTTATACGTTATGTTTGTTTTAGTCTTCTCAATCAGATAATGAAATTACTTTTGCAAATCCGTTGTATGTCGTCAAAAGAGTTTCTTTCAGTTTTTAAGTAAAAGTATGCTTTGAGTTGATCTTCTTTTCCCCTTTCTTTTAGCCCATTTTTCTTCTACTTCAACCCTCATTTTCTGTTTTCTTTCTGTCTTGTTTCTTTCTAATTTACAGTGGGAAGGGGTACTTTCCATCTGGGCTATGCTGGCCACATCCCTGATCCTGAGCCTGGTAGGTGTCGTCGAACGGATGGAAAGAAATGGCGGTGCTCGAGGGATGCTGTAGCTGATCAAAAGTACTGTGAAAGGCACATAAATAGGGGCCGCCATCGTTCAAGAAAGCCTGTGGAAGGCCAGACTGGCCATGCTGGCACCATGACTACCAAGTCGAAGATGCTGCCAATTGCTTCTTCCACGTCAACGACAGTTCTAACCAGTGGAGGTGCTTCCAACAGACTTGCTGTCGCCCAGCAACAGTCTAAGAGCTTCCAACCAGCTGCTGCCAATTCTCCTGCAAATGCATCTGTCAACAGGCAAGCTAATGATGATTTCTCGTGCTTGAGTTTTCAATTTTGTCTTTATAAAGTTTATACAAGTCTACAGAGTTGATAATCATTTTCCTTTAATTTTCTTACAAAGTTGACCTTATCATGTCATCTTTACTTTTGGTTCCTGAGAGTTGGACTTAGAATTCCTTTTAAGGTGCATATTTTTTATCTGGCTTGTTAATTATTTATTTGGACATTGCATTAAGGCTATATATGTTAATATAGGCGGCAACTATATTACAAATAACTTATGCATGTCTCATCCATGCCTTTTAACTGCAATGATTTTCTTTTTCCATTATTCAAGTTGTTGCTTTAATAGTTTCATAGATTGTATACTTCAATTGGTTGATACTAAACAAACTACATTCAATTGGCAGAGGACAAGATACACGAGGCAAAACCATTGTCTCTTCCAAAGGTGATCCAAAGTCTGAGGGGTCTACTCCTACGATTGCGGAGCAAGATACCGGAATTGTCAAATCCCATTCATTGAAGTTTGGACTTGTTTCCTCTCATTTCCTTGGAAATCCTTCTTACAGTTCTTGCATGAACACCAGAAGTTGTGATTCTTTTCTAAATTTCAATGACCATGAAACTGAAGACCAACATCCACGTCGTAGATTCATGGATGACTGTTCTAAGGACCAGGGAAGTAACTCAGTCATTAGTTGGCCTGAAGAGCTGAAATCTGACTGGACTCAACTCTCAATATCAATCCCAATTTCCTCCTCAGACTTCTCATCGTCATCATCCTTGCCAACACAGGATAAACTTACGTTCTCGCCATTAAAGTTATCTCGCGAATTCGAACCCATCCAAATGGTTTCAGGGGTAAGCAACTTCTCGAGCGAATCAAGCCAAAAGCCATCAAACTGGACACCGATCTCTTGGGGAACTTCAATGGGTGGTCCACTGGGGGAGGTGTTAAGCAGTACTACAGGCAATACACATATCTGCAAGAGTTCATCAGACCTTAACGCCTGGACTGAAAGATGGGATGGAAGCTTGCAGTTGGGATCTTCTCCAACTGGAGTGTTGCAAAAAGCAATGTTTGTTTCACTTTCGAACAGCAGTTCAGGTAGCAGCCCTAGAGCTGAAAGCAAGAAGAACACTGATGGTGCTAGCTTCTACGAGGATGTGCTTAGTTCAACAATTGTAAGTTCGTCTTTGTAAAATGCTTTGTCCTGGAACCATGGAACTTGTGGAAGACAAGACGTTGAAGTTGTTTATCTGATAAAAATATATTTCTTTTAATTCTCTTTGGTTGATGTTTTTTTTTGGGTCAAAATTTAGAATGTAAATGACTTGGCAGATTCCATTTAACAGGAATTGGTCATTTTGTTGTTTATATGGATTTATATCTTATATTTATGTTTTGAACTTTTTGTTTTAGTTATTTCGAGAACGACAACAACAATAACATTTAGTAGAAATTTTATTGCCCTTATTCCTCTGTTAATTATTTTAAAATATATTTTGAGTTTGAGTTCAAGTATTTGGAAACTTCAATTCGATTTGGTCTATTGCCAATAATAAATTTTACTAAAATATCTTTCACATATATTAATAAATATAACTTCCGTAGAATTGAACAAATATTACAAACATTCTAATATTAAAATAAGCAATGATTTTTTTTGCTGAATTGTGTTTATTGAATTTAATTTAATTCAAATATAGTGAAATTATTAAAAGGAATGATATTCAAAATTTGAATAAATTTATTAAAAATTATAAAATAATATAAAGCATAATATATAAAAATAAAATATAGAGTTCATAAATTTAAAATATATTTTGTGTTGAACTAAGGAGTTTCTATATAAGAACAAGATGTACCATGCATAACTTAAGAAGATGCTTTACGAAGATATAAAGAAAAGTCATGCAAGTGACGATCAAGTAAAAAATAAAAGAAGATAATATCATTTTATACTTTGTAATATTAATTGTAATATCATCTATAGGCTCACAGGACAAATATTTCATCCTACTTCATTACATAAGTCTTTTTATTGATCAAGAGGTATCAAAACACTTGTTTTAAAAAGAAAAGTCTTTTGATCATTCAAACACTATTTATGAAACATTTTAATTTTACATCAAAATGTCTAAAAAATTATAATAATATAAATTTGAAATAATAACAATCTCTTTATTTCTATTAATTTTTATACATATTTTGCTTACTTAAAATATAATTTTAGTGTTATTAACAAATATAAAAAGATTTGATTTTATAACACACTTCATTTTAATCTGTTCATTCTTAGCTTTAACTAATTCACAAGTTAACATAAATTCAAACTATTAATTTCAAGCTATTAACAAATAGATAATGTATATTCTATCAAAAAGTTTCTTTTTATAAAAAAATTAAATAGACTTTTATTATATAAATTGATGTATAATATTTTTATTTTTAATAATAATGTTAAATATATAGTTATACGTTATGGTTCAAATATGGAATTGGTAGCACTAAAATTGAGCACTCTTATTATTATCTTCTATAATTTAAAATGATTAAAATATCTCATTTGAATTCCTCCGGTAGTAAAATGTTTATTGTTTAGTCCAATGAAACACTCTACATCCAAGGATACAAGTCACTATTACGTCTCTATTACGTTTTTAGAGCCACCAACTTTGTATGTTTAGGGCTCGTTTGTTACGTTGGATTGTACTGACTAATTTTTGTCAGATAATACTAATCTGTTCTGGATAGTACTGACTATTTATCCATAATATTATAAGACATTTGATGTTGTTCCGGATAAACAGTCTGACTAAATTATACTGTGTTTGGTATTGTTTCGGATAACATATCGGACTATTTTTTTATAAATTCTTTTTAATATTAGGTGACACTAGGTAATATATATATATTAGATCCTGTATAATTAAGCGGGTATTATTTAATTTAGGGTGTGTGAGTTGTATTAGTTAGTACGATAAGTAGAGTATTAAAAGTCAAACTCGCATTAAAAGTCAAACTCGTATTAAATAGTCAGGTCATACCAAACACCTGAAATGTATTATTTACTACAATCCAGAGTCTAATACGATGTACCAAAAGAGTCCTTATTATTCCCATGCCGTAAATTAAATTGCTGTTTCAAAAGATGATCATTTAGTTCTCACGATCTCTTCTTTGCCTCATAATGCTCTATCCTTTTTGTCATCATTCTTAAAAGGTTCTTTCATCTATACAATTCATTTGTTTAAAACCTTGAGCTATCATCATTGACTTTCCCAAACAACCAACAAATAACAGAAACATGGAAGATACTAACAGAAAAGAGAACTTTGGATATTGACAGGAAAACAGAGAGACACACGGAAAAAGGAGAGATGAAAAATATGTTTTCACTTTTTGATTTCTTGCTTTACAACGTGTTGAGCTAGCTATTTATACTAGGTACAGAATGAATAAAGAATCATGATCCTAACTAATTTGTACAGTCTGTATGAAACAGAATTACAGCTCATGATATTCCAGAATCATCTTTATCAATAGAACGTGGTTCTGATGTGGCATGTTGTGATGGAGTCTCCATCCAAGAGTTATTAATACATCACAAGCTGCATTTTTAATTGTTGGGTTTTGTTCTAATTTTCTAATGTAATTCAGTCATTATTTCCTATTATAGCTCGCTTATGACTATGGCCATTGTCATTTCCTATTTTTTCATTTATAAAGCTTATTTCTTTACTCAACAAAAAAAATAGCAGGTAAGTAGAAGGAATCTTTTTTATTTATTTATTTAATCCTTTTACCTTGAAATACCAAAAATTGAAAGGATTTACTCAAAACCTTCAAACTAAATTCTGACCTTTGCTTTAGCCCTGCTCCTCCTAGTGCGGACTGGAACATTTAGTTAGTATTACATGACCAGAATAGAAACTGAAGAAGCTGATCGCACTGTGTTTTACTAATTTTGTAACATTCAGGTCCTCTTTATCCTTGAAAATGTTCCCGTCTCAGAAAAGTAGGTACTCTGGGTTCCACTACCAAGTTGGTGTGCATGCGCTTGTGGGTTCGAGAGTTCAATCCCCTGTCAAAATAGGATCCATGCTTACATGACAATAAACCCACTCTACTACACTGCCAGCTCACTCACTTTAAGCTGGATGCATTTGTATGTCTTAAGAATCTACTAACCCAAATACATAGATTCAACCCAACCCAACATGCGTTTTCCTTACATCAACAGTTTTGAAATGTGTAACAACGATAAATAAGTACAAACCTGCACTGGTGTAAATGCCAAGCTTGAAGTCAAGCCTGAGGTTGCACCACTGCTTCCATACTGCTTCTCCTTGAATCTGAAAACAAGGAATCCATCAATGTCTGAGATTGGTTAAAACAATGAAAAGCATTCAGATAATAACATCTTACGAATTTAACTAAGAGCTTCAGAAACCAAAACAAAGAAATAAAAAGAGCCGAAAATATAAAAAAAACAAGAGAAAAAGAAATAAAAGCATACTTCTTAGCAACTTTTGCAGCAAGTTTGCTCTGACCAATTGATACACGCAGCTTGCCACTCCCAGCCTGACCAAGCATTCCATAACCTTCACCCAGTCCATCACCTTTGAACAAGAATTATATGCACGTAAGGATCTGTTAAGAATTGTTTGCCTACTCGAAAACCTCCTAACAATTTGTTTTTTCAATAAATCAGTAGATTCTTTTCTTCACAATGTTTAAAGTGCAATTAAATAGGCAAAGACACAGTAATAAGTAGTCACTTCATAGCAGTGTCCAAAAGCAATTACTATACTAAAATTAAAGACAGCAGCTGATAGTATAGAGAACTTTTACCACTAAGCAATTAATCTAACTTAATTGTCATAAAAGGAAATTCATTGAAAAGGGAAATTTCATAACCAAATCAAAATAGATTTACCTAAGGAGCTCTCTTCAGGTACACCAAATCGCATCCTATTAGCAAGCTTCCTCATGTCCGTCAATGCATATCTGAGAAATTTTACGTTAGTCGTCAAGAATACAATAATACCATATTAAGCATGTTATACAAATCTACCTTTCCTTCATCTTCCTTAGCCGTCGACCACCTCTCTTTTTCTTAGGCTCAGAATCAGGAACTGGAAGTGGTTTAGGTTGCTTTGCAGGAGGAGGCTCTTGCCACTTCTCAATTTTCTTTCGGATTTCTTCCCTAAAGGTTCTTCCAGTGTTTCCTGATGGATCTCCTCTTGTGCAATCTACTCGTGCTGCAAGGGTAGACTTTGAAGCCAATAGTCGACAAGCACGCATTCGCAGATTAGGCGGTGTGGACTGAAATATCTCAGTTTGCTCAATATAACCTACACGGAATTGACTAGTTGCAGTAGAAAACCCAGCAAGGTTCTTTCTCTTGGCACCAAGAAGTTGAACATTACAGGCAGGCATCTTGGCTAACGATGAGAGACCACCAGCAGTTCCCATAAGTTTGGCCGCACAAGCGCTTCCAACAATAGCAGAAAGATTCGGTGCAATGTACCCCATTCTGCTTTCCACAAAATCCAGGACTTTTTTCTTTGCTGAATCAAGAGCAAGAGCACGATCACAAGCATCAATAGTCTTTTGAAGCACTTCCTCGGGAAGTGGCTTTCCACTTGTCGTTGATGCTGTCACTGAAACGACCATAATAATAGCTGAAGGTAAAAGGCCCTCCAAATCAACAAGGGTAAGATCCATCTCATTCCCAATCTTCTTCACCACACGAGCATAATCAATTGGGTGGTGCACTAGTGACTCAAGTTCTGGAAATTTCAACCGGTACTTATCACGGATAAAATTGTGGATAATGATAATTTCATTCTCAATGTCAACTGATAGAGCATTACATTCCA
>JANIMX020000489.1:4919115-4936232 GCA_024582655.2 Erythroxylum kunthianum
CTTTCTCTCTTCATCTCCTGCTTGACCGTAGCTCTTCGTGCTTGTTGCTCCTTTCGCTGTTTTCCCAGTAGCTTTTTCTTCAGCCTTGTGTTCCAGTAGTTCTTTATATCATTATCAGTTCTTCCAGGCAACTGAGCAGCTATTATAGACCACCTATTTAAACATATTCAATCATCAAAGATTAAGCCACTGAATTACTCTTCCTCATAAACCCCATGAGCTCATTGATTAAAGAATGTTCAACACATTTTTTAATTTACCTGCTTCCGATACTGATATAGAGACTGCAGATAATGTTATCCTCTTCCTCCGAAAACCCTCCATGTTTAATATTTGGACGGAGATAATTCAACCATCTAAGTCGACAACTCTTCCCACATCTCTTCAGTCCTATATATTACGTTCACTATAAAGTTCTGTTCCAAGCCAAAAGAAGAAAAAAAACTTAAATAACTATTTTTATTCTTACCTATCTTCTGAGGCAAAGCTATCCAGTTTCCGCCAGTTCCGCTCTGTTCAATATAGGTCTTGAGTTTAGCATCTTCCTCCGGCGACCACGGTCCTTTCTTCACGTTGGCTTTGTCACAACAAGGAGCTCTACCCATGTTTGTTGTGTTTGTTTTGGTGTTAAAAAGTTAACAAACTTAGCTTATTCTTCTTTATCTCCTGACAATAATGAAACTGATACCGCTATATATAAGAGGGTAGCTGGAGAAGGAGAGACATGAGGATTTCAGTGAGGAGAAAGGAAACAGAAAAAGAAGAAACTTTATGAATAGAATAATGGAGGAATTGGAAATGCCAGAACAGTAGAGAAAGGTTTTTCCTATTTGTCCTTCTTAGTTCAGAATCTGCAACAGATATCCACTAAGTATTATATATTCCCACATCTACACCCATCAGACAGTTGGTTCTGATTCACAAATCATGATTTGATCATGACCGTGCAACTAGTAGACCAGGCTCTAAAGGCTAGCTGGGTCTGGTGTGTGTATTACTTGATCAAACCATCACTGGTTGAATTGTTCTTTATAATTATTATCATGTACGCAAGGAAGAGAACGTCACAGATTGATAGTTGCATGTGTGCTTCCTTTGGAATAATTCCTGGAATCAAGAAATGTTGTAACACAATGTTCTTATCTTTCGGCTATATTAGGGTAATCATCTTTTGATTTTAATTAAGTCTTGTGTAATAATTTATAAATTATATATTAAATTCAAACAACATGCTTAGTCAAATGGTGGTTAAAAACTCTAATTCCATCTTTAATACTTGAATTTTTTTTGAAAATTTGAGAAATTCAAACCCATTTTACCTCGTTAAGAGAAATGTTGAACCCAAATAAGAGGTTTAGTCAAATGGTTGTTGAGAACTCTAATTTCATCTTCAATACTTAATTTCTTTTTAAAAATTGGAAATTGGAACTCAATAACTCAACAACCATTTTAATGGTTAAAGACATGGATTTCTGGTAAGTAGCTAGTAAATGCACCGATATCTAAGTAAAAAGGTCAAACACATTCTGCCTGATTCTGCAAACTTTCAAGATATACCTACTCAACGTGTATCATATGAAGCTCCTTAGCTATGTGTTTAATTAACAATCGCTTGCATTTTCTCTAACAAATGTAAGGAACTTCTATAGAACTTAGGTTGTACAAAATATAAAGAAATAAAAACTGAAGTTTGAAAGTGTCGTGTATCATAGTGTTAAACAACAACGACAACGAAAAATGACAACAAGTTCAGTTTTTTTATTTTGCGAGGATTAGGTAAAGTACATTAATTATACGCAACTTTCTTCTTATATTTTTTTATAAACAGAATATTTAGTTATAGAAAAATAATTTTACTGTTTCTCCGATGCTCATCCTCTAAACAAAACCAATTAGTAAAAAAAAAAAGGAACAATAATGTGAGACCTACCAATTCAATCATATAGAGATGTGATATTATAATTTGACAATAGTTTCTAGTAATTTACTAAGGTTTAATAACGAACAAAGAAGTCCACTATCACATCCATTTGCGTCACTACGAAGACCTTGTGCTTTGTCTGTTTCTGCTTTTTGCATAATATAATGATTTAAATATTTTTCAGTATTTAAACAATGAATATTATAAATAATAATATTATAAATAATTGCTCTAGAATCCAGCCAACTTGAACTAGATGGGTAAATGTCAATGGCGGTTCTTTTATTATCTCTAATGCTGTTTGATAGTGATTTTTCTTTTTCTTTTATATATGATTATCATAAGATTTGTTTGACAATTAGTAGAAATTTTAACAATACTAAGTAATAAATCAATCTAATTAATATTTACACATTTAACATATCTCTAAGTAGTTGATAATAACGTATTTTAAATAATTATTAAGTAAAATTTAAGACTTAAAATTAAATAATGATTTCAATTTAATTAATATGTGCCCATTCAGCATTTTTTTACTGTAGATCTACTATTCTCCACGTCATTGATGAGAAGCAACCATGAACTATAAATTGAAATTGAAATCTTTAAATTGGTAAGTATAGAACTTAGACATTTCTCTTTAGTTTGTAATTTAGAAGAATCTATCATCACATTATTGGTAGTTTTAAACTTTAGATTTTTTTTCCCATTTCACATATTAAAAATGTATACATCACACCGACACATATAAGTAAAGCTTAAATAACAACGACACTCAGTAAAAAATTTGTTGGTGCACAGAATTTGAGGAGGTCTAGTACTACACAACTTTAGCATTAACTAATGGAGAAACTGTTTCCAAATAACCTATAAGTAAAGGTTAAAGATAATTTAAAGTAATAGGACTTAGATATTGGACTAATTTTAAGCTATCTCAAGATTACTTCAACTCTTAAATTTTTTTGGAGAATTGATTCTTGAAACTTTATTTTTTATTTATCAAATTTCATAATATAATCACATATGATCATTTAAGAATCAAAATTTAAATGCAGTAAAATAAAAATTCTGAGCCTTATATATATTTCCAAGAAGGGGAAAGTAGATTTTTCATATATATTTTATATAAAGTTTAAGAACTTTGACAAAATGTAGTTACTGTGTTTGTTTTGATCTAAATCTTTTTGGGATGAGCATAACGTTAAAGAGAAGTACACAACAGGCAAAGGAGGAAATGGTCGTGTTGGTAGGCCACTGGCCACACTCTACGCTCAATCAGTCGGTCGATCCATCTCTTTCAACTTATAACTCCATTAAACAAAACTTGAATTAGGGTAACTTTTACATTTCTTTTTTACATTTGAATGAGTCAACTTCAACAGAAATTTTCTCAAGGCATTTTTCTAAAGATGCCATTCTCGAGGTACTTTTCTTCTCAAATTATTATTTGTTATAATTTATTTTTAAAAAAAAATCTTGTTCATTAATTGTAATGAACCCATGCAACGTAATTCTGACCTAAAAAGTGGGAGCATTTCTGTTATGAAAATGACAATTTCCTTTTCTTTTCTTTTTTAATTTCATTTCACCTCATGATGGGATTATGTGCTTTGTTTACATCTAAGATAAGTACTTTTTTATATTATATTTATTAATCATTTAATGCTATTTAGATTAATCCTAATCACTAATAATTGTTGAGATTAGTATATGACATATAATTCCAAAATTTACGATATGAAAAATCAATTATAATTTTCTAAAGGAATAGTTTAAACTAAAACATGCATGAGAAAGTGACGAGCGAATGGCAAATTCAGTATATAAGGCTCCCCGTGTTATGAAGATCCACGAGGGTTATTAATTTTACGTGTATTTTATAAAGATATTATTTTTATGAGTCGTGACTTTTCAGTTACAAATAAATAATATTACCAATTATTTTAAAGCAAATAACATTACCAATTACTTTAAAGGTCGTACTCGTAAAATAATGAATAGGCAATATATGTTTATTCCCGACTCCTGTGATGGTGAAGGATGTAAAAGCCTCGAATTGAAAAGCTCTTGAAAGACTTGGAGACTCCAGTCTTTTTTAACTTGCCCGTATCAACCTCATAACCTGTTTGAAGAATGCAGGACAAGGACACAAGTGTGCTTAGCTTCAAAATATCTCTCAAAAATTAATAATTATCTTAGATTTTTAAAGTTAGGATAGGATTTTCTTTTTCCACATAAAACACGACAGATATTTTAATAATAATAGTTCAAATATTACACAGATTCTTTTAAATTCAGATATTTTTTGAAGAGTTATATGCAATATATATAATATAAACCTAATTTCTAACACTTAAAATTTTGGCTCAGCTTTGAAAAGTATCTTTCTGCTTCATTGTCTCAAACATTTGATCACGGATCACACTACAAGACGAACTCATATTGACCAGGTAGAAGCATTACAGGGATTGACTGATAGAAAGCAAATCTTCTTTTAAGAAGAAATCGATTGTATGACTTTTAATGGCTCAAACTTTTTGATATACCCTCCATAAAAAGCAACTCATCAAACGCGTTTTCACTACTTTCTGCGTTATTGGGATTTTCATAGCTTAAAGCTTTTGGTTTGAATGAAAAAGAAACAAAAAATAAAGTAGTCAAAAACCCAGATGAACCCAGTTAGGTCTACAACAAGTTCATATGTCATAACATGTCACCTTCCAGAATTTCAAGGATATCATCACATTTATTTTATTTCAAATGCCTGAACGCATTAGTTAGATAACTATTATTCTTTTTTTTCATTAATTCTGTAAGAGTTAGGGAACAATTTTAGAAATTATTATAAAAAACAAAATAAAAGGTGTATTTTTGACTTTTTGTGACGTTTATAGTATTTTAGATTTAAAAAAGACAAAAATTCAATTTTTTCACTTTACAATGATTGAGTAAAAGACATCAATTGTACGCGATCTTAGCAAGATTTCTATTGAATATTTGTAGTTGTAGTAAATTTTGTTGATAGTATAGAATAAAAATCGTTTATTATTACTTTTAAGTAATTCCAATTAACTTTATAAAATTTAGTAAAATTTAAATTTTTTATAATTTACTCAAATAATATTTGGGATCATTTTTAATGTATTATTTATCATTTGCAAACTCTTTTGTATAATTTATTCTTTTTGTCTAAAGTTTTTAACATGAACCCAACATTTGTCCTTATAAAGGCTACTTCTGGGATATTTTGAGTATCAGAAGGAATAAAAAAAACTATGGTTTAGAAAAGCTTGCCCTCTCAAGTGAATTTTGTAATTCATTCACAAATTTGTTTCAAAATTAAACATTTAATTCAACTTTATTAAACTTAAATACTATAGAAATACATTTCATTAGAAGTTTAAGATCAATCTATTAAAAAGTTAAGGGGGTTTAATTAAATATATAGGTAAAACTTGCTACTTCAGCTTATATGTGTACTCTTTTGGTCATAAAGCAAACATGTGTTCCTAAGAGAGAGCTTTCAAGTACTTCAAATCCATGGCACATTCTCTTGCATTGTCTGTCAAACTGAACATAACGTTGAGGATATGCTACAAAGTGCTAAACATCAGAGGACAAAATGCGACAAAGAAAGCAAGCTAAAGCAACATATTTTAATTGCCTAACATACTTGGATAGAAGTTTTTGCAAGCTAAAATGCAAACTACTGTTGTTTACTTGGGCATGCCTAACTCAGCTCCACAGTCCAATTCATCTTATCCTCTATAAGACCCATCTGTAGTCTGGTAATCACGTTGTAGAGTTGCTTCGATACGGTACCGACACCTTCTTCTCCATATGACACCCTGCATAAGCGGAAAAAGTTGCACACACGACATCAATTCAAGAAACTCAGTGCCAACTGGGGATATCATATCTGATAGGCTAGTTCTGGTAGAAAGTACTAGATTGTAAGAGCTTATATCTTGATTCATCTGGATACAAACGGTTTATATTTATAGATAGGAGGGTTATGTCACGGCACCACCTTTTACCCATGTAAGTTATGCTTCCAACCGGAGATACAACCACGGCTGTTCCGGTGCAGAAAACTTCATCAGCATCAAGCAGCTCATGAACAGTCACAGATCTTTCCTCAACCTGCGTGTGTCACGTGAACATATTAAGAATTGCTTAGCAAATACTGCCCATTTCACAAACTAAGATGTGGCACCTAAAATGGAGCCATTCAATGTCATGTCAAACATACATTCAATGTTTGCCTGTATATATTTATCATTGTGGTGAACTGTGAAAGTAAATGCTACACAACAGTGTGCTTTGCTAACTGCTAGAAAGCTGTTATAAATGATCATTCTGTACAGAAACAGAAAGACTAATTCACACTTATTGAGGTCAATATGAGAGCCCCCTATGGGGAATTCAAAAAAATAAAAAAAAAATTGGTAGCAGAGAATATGAAGGAAAATCTAGAACACCTATCTGAACATGAAGAAGCAAATGTTTACAACAGACAAATATGATGGAGGTGGCTTAGTTCTTATTTATCAGCAACACTGAACATGACCAATTAAGAGCATCACAACTTATAGCTGAAAAGTGTTTTCAAGTCATGCAGCAATTAAAGAAAAAGAGGCAATGCATATTTTACAATAGAAATAATCAGCATTAATTTCAGTTTTTTTTTCAAAAAACGTCCTTCAAACTCAATGCATGAACCTCCGAATCTAAAAGTAAAAAGATTCAGTCCCATCCTTTCAAAAAACATGTCATTCAGACTCAATGCATGAACCTCCGAATCTAAAAATAAAAAGATTCAATCCCATGATTCAGTCCCATCCTGCAGCATAAGATTGTCCAAATTAAACTTTACAGGAAAGGAGAGGAGGAGCTTAACAATTTTGTCAAATATACTTGTGCAGGTTCAGAAATTTAAAGGTCCACCAAAGAATCAACAAAAAGTACTGTTTACAAAATGAATTTGCTGTACAAAACATAAAATTTGCTCTTTATCACCATATTCCGATCTTAGCCACATTGTCACTAATTGCTATCGGCAGGAGGCAAACATCTAAGAAAAACATAGATATTTAACATCCAATGTCTATGAAAATTTTTACAGCAACAATAAGGTACCTGAAACCCTTCGCTTCGAGCAACATCAATAATGCTCTGTCTGGTAATACCAGGTAAAATTGTCCCTTTTATTGCAGGAGTAGAAATAACATTACCCTGACAGCAGAGCATATAGAAACATGTTAGCTGCAATCACCATTAATAAGGTAAGCAATGACACAAGCTATTGTTAGCAACAGTTTAGATTAGTAGGTATGGTACAAGCTATGGTTCTTAATGTCATCATTGAATCTCACTGCATCATCCAAAATCCCAGGTAGCTAGTTACGGCTGGTACTCTGCATTTACAAGCTAATAAGCAATAATGATAGCTCATAATCGTCAAATAGTGTGTTGGAAGCATAATTAACTACTAAACAATGATGCCCTAAACTTGAGACTACACAATTCAGGAGCTGCAGATCCATGATAGTGCCTACAAGTTAGAAGTTAATGATTTAAGGCATATTTCATCATGGAAGTCAATGGTGAATTTTTCTGTTATTAGCAGCTCCATATATGTTCCTTCAGTTAGTAGGGCTGTGACACTACGAATAAACAAGACTAAGCAAATGCAAATTAGTTTTGCAAACGAAAAGTTGACATTGGTATGCTATAAATCAAATTCCTAACAAACAACCAGATCTAATTCCTCAGATTACCTTCACAACAAAAATGTTGCAAGAAGAAACCTCCTCCAAATACTTTTTATGAACACAGTCAAGATATAGAACATCAGAAAATCCTTTGGCTTTTGCAGCAGATTGAGCCTTGAGAACCTAGAAACAACAATTTGATATACACAAAGAGCAAAATCAGCAACTATAAATAATTATCAAAAAGAATACAAGTTACCATAAAGAATATAAGCAATGTAAAGAGCAACCCAAATATTCACATTTATGCACTATAATACTACTTCATACTAGGGCCATATAAAGTCCAAAATCCATACAAGTACTCACAGCAGCATAGTTTCCAATGGTCTTCACACCTCCAGTACCACCAGGAGTCGCTCGATGTAGTTCATGCTCAACAATCAAATGGATTGGTGCAACACCTTCCTGAATAAATTTGTAAAAAAGATAACTTTGCATACAAAAATTATCTTGCATCATCAACCTTTTATGGTGTCACAAGATAGACATTAACAAAACCTTTCTCTCAAGAATATCGACTATTTACACTCTAGTCTAAGCATAAGAAAACAAATAGAAACTTTTGCACAAAGGATTGACCAACCACAAAAAGCATATTTTGCAGTTCACGACAGAACAATCATATAAATAAAACATTTTATATCCTCAAAGAGAATATAAACTCAGCAGTAAAGAAAAGGGTTACTAGATGGAAGGTCTATCCATTGCCGGAGACTATAACAACATGGGGAGACAATATTTCTGAAATTTCATCAATAGATTTCAAAGCCAATGTGAAACAACACAATAATTCAATGTTGCAACCACAACTCATATTTAATGCTCAAAGATGAAACAGACCTTAAAATAGTTTCCCACAGGTGAAACATAGATCAAAAACGTGTACTCAGGAGCAGGTGCAAGACCAAGAACAGCTCCACTCCCCATTAATAATGGCCTGATATACAATGAACCTTTACCTGAAGGAGGAACCTGAAATTAAAGGTCAAAATTCAGTAAACATATTACTTGGAAGATAAACCTTTACAATGTATGGAATAGAAGTATTACCCAACGTTTATTTGCCAAAACAGTTGCCTTCACAGCTTCCACAAACTGCTCAACAGTTGGTGATGGCATGCACATCCTCTCTGCACCCTTTATCAACCGCAGTGCATTTTCCTCAGGACGAAACAGTAGAATTTTACCATCTTCTTTTCGATAGGCTTTCAGACCTTCAAATAATCCCTGAATTTAAATAATACAAGAAGAGAAAATGGAACCATAATAGGTACCAATTTGCTACAAACAAAAAGGTATTAAGATGTACTAGCATTGATAACTGAATCTGGACTCCTACATAATATCTTACTGTTAAGATTTCTAACATATGGTTGCATAGGCAAAGCTCATTCAGGGTACGCTTCAAACATTAGAATTGGATGAGACACATAAGATAACCCGTGATTGCTTCAAAATTTTCCTTGACATGTTAAAAAAGATTGTCCTTTAATTGTGACTCGTTAACAATGGAAATATGCAACTTGACTGAAATGAGGCTGTTCAAGTTTGTCTACTTTTAAGATTAGGAGCAAGAAGGGGTACCAGGAATCTAACACACAACTTGCTCTTTTAAGTTTACAGCAAAATTGTACAGCACTGTTAATACCAATTAGATTAGACTACATTTCAAAGTAGCATGATGTGAATGTTAACAAAATGAAAATGACCGATGTGGGAAGAAGGAAGAAGGTATTACAACCGACAGAAAAACCAAGCTGCGCCAATTATTAACAAAAATAGTATGCAAAAAGTATCTCTTATATTATTGCCAACACCAAATATCTAACGAAGCATGGTATTAATGAGAAGTGAAGGAAACGAAACTGTGAAATCAGAAATACCTCACCTGACCATAGTTTAGAACTCCTGCCGAGGGGTTCAATTCAATGTTCCCAAAACGCTGCAATTCACCTCTGGAAAAGTTTCCACCTTTAACGCACTTCATTGTGTACATAAAATCAGTAGGAACATAAGAGAAGCCAAGGCTGTCCCAATCTATGTCAGCCAATTCCAACGTTTCACTGTATAAAACCAAAACGAAAGAAAAAGGGAGTTAGAAAAACCAGATAGTAATCAACTTACCGACGCAGATACACAAGATGTCCATAAAAGGATATCCTTTCCAGTCCTCTCCTTCCCATTTGTTATGAAAAGATATGCATTGATCATCACTGACCATGAACTTGATAAGCAGTAATGAGTAGACCCAGAAGATGGATTTTCCAGAAATTGCAAAACAAAGCACAATAAAGTCCTTCCTAAACAACAAGATCCTATCTTGGCAATGCAAGTGCCAACAAATGACAATACCACTAAAACAGTTTCTCAACGAAAATCACAGACCTGTAATTTTCAGACAATACGGCATCCGGACTGAAAGGAGATACAGCTGTTGAAACATTACCGGACGGGAACGGCCTCTGAACCTGCGACCAAAACGAGCACAGAAACACACTACTAAATACACAATCATAACTTAACTGACATGACAAAAGAACACAGAAAAAAATTACCTTGAGAGAAAGAGAAGAAGGAAAGCAATGGAGCATGTGGTCAGAGGAGAAAGAGAGGAGAGAACAAGCAGTGGGACGCGAGCGACAGAGGAGATAATTGTGGTGAATACCACCACCTATGGCGGCGCTTCTCTCCATTATATGGCTTCTCCGCGGTTACCCTCTCTTCGCCGCCGGTGAAAATAAATAAATGAATGGAGGCTGACGCTGAGCTCCTCACTCTGCTTTAAAGCTTTTGTGTGTTTTTCGGGTGTGCTTTAAACCTAGAATTGTGTCGTTTGACTATTTACTTAGTTTAGTCCAAGTCTTTAATTCGAAAATTATTTTATTTTATTTTAACCAAAAAATCAATTTTTTTTAATCTATAAAGGAAACGGTCTAAATTGAACAACTTGAAGCTTTGATGAGTTTGATTGGCTTGAAAAGGCACACACGTGTGTGTAGTAGGCACTTCTCGGTAATGGGTATGTCTTCCTTTCATAAGAAGTGGATATGTAACATCGTACTATATCGTGTATAGGATTAAATAATACACATTAGGTATTTGTTGTCGTGTTGTATATAATTATTTAATACGCATAGGATTTGTAATACTTTCTGCAATTGACTATATAATATAACCCACACATCTTGGTTTAATATCAATAACACCCAGTAAAAAAATCTCGCTTTAAAGCAGGGTCTGAAGAGGTCTAATAATACGCAGCCTTAATAATATACGCTTAATTTACTCAAATCGAGTATAATAAGTTAAGCATGTGACAGGCGTGCATGTGAAGCTTGTCACACACAAATGGTCACACCATCGTGATGACCACTTGGTCACGAGACTCCATGCTGGTGATCAATTTGGTCACCAGCATGGTCACCAGCGCAGTGACCATCAAGTTTTCTAATTTTTGTTATTTTTTGTCATTATTTTTTTATCTAAATATTACATAAATTTCTCACCCTTTTAATAATTAATTTAATATGTTTTCAAAAGTAATTTATTCAATATTTACTCACAAATAATTTATTCAGTATGACCTTTTCTAAACTATGTTATGCATGTTAGAAATAGTATCTCAAAAGAAATTGATGTAATGTTTAAATAAAAGATTAATGCCAAAAAAAAACTTACAAATTTTCTATATATTTTTTATTTTTTAAAGAATTTTGAATTTTTAAAAACTTTTTTAAATAGTCCAATCCGAAACAATACCAAACGCAGTATAACTTAGTCTAACTGTTTATGTGAAACAGCAACAAACATCGTATAACTTAGTCAGTACTCTCCGGAACAAAATAATAATATCCGTCAGAAATTTATCAGTACAGTCCGACGTACCAAACGAGCTTTCAATCTTTATTATATCAGCAAAACTAAAAAATTAGGAGATGGCATGAAAATTTGAGTCAATTTAAAAATTTTAATCAAATTTAAACTTCATAATTAGACTCAATTAAATTAATCAAAACGATCTCATCCTATTTTACAAGTCTTTGATCAAAACGATAGGCTTTTATAGCTTATCTAATCATTAGATTAGATTTCGGGTGACTGCTCATTCTAGGCAAATGAAGTTGCAGGTAACCCATAAGCTTCTGATGGATTTAATTTATAATCTTCCATTTGAAGAGTGCTTCAAAACCTCCAATATCAACCATCACCAAACCACTCCCATTGAATCTCACCAGTTAACAAGCATTTACAGGTTCTCACACTATTGAGTCAATTTGGCTACATATTGAGACTATAGACTCCAACAAGTCGGCGGGCACAACTAATTGAGCTGTCCCAAAAGCTGTTAATACTTCCAGCAACCTAGACCTACTAGGCTGCTTGACTGCACATAGCTATAACTGACTTGGAGATCGTGTATTTACTGCAATTGCAAGCAACATCTACAACTTCTGTTTAGACCTTGTCCTTGCTCCAACATTATCAACAACCTTGCCAACATGGCCAAAACCAGGACCATCAGGACCCTTGATTGCCTTGTTGAGTTCATCTTTTTGGGACTGCAAAACAGAAATGCTAAAGTTCATAGTCCACAAATGGAGGAAGAAAGAGTTGTTCCGATTGATCACAAAAGAAAATGTGAATGCCCAGTCCTAATAACCCCAGGTAATTGAGCATATTTAACTGGTACATATTCTCAGATACCAAAGATAACAACAGCATATCAACACTTCGTATGGCCTCTTTCCTAACCGGCCATCCAAAAGCAAGATTACTTTTATCATAATAAGAACTGCAGCATAAAATAAACATGAAGACCGACACAAAAATCTCATTCAATGGAAAGTTGAATTATTAAAGGTAAATTTCCATCAGCTGAAATTTCAAGAGAAGAAACCAGATATTCAATTATTGAAAGAAAAGGATACGTGCATTTGACATCTGCATATAAACATACAACGCCATGTAAACAGTGACACTGGATGTATTAAACTTACCTGACAATGCCCACTTGTGTGTTCAACACTTTCCTGATGCACCTCTTTAGAAACTTTCAATGCTTCCATATCAAATAACCCCAAGGCACAGCGTGAGACGTTATTTCCCACATTTCTTGAAGTTGCATTACCATTTGTTCCTCCATCCTCATTAATATCTTCTATAGGTATCCGTTCAGAGTGATGATGGAACTCTGGGACATCTTGACTGGAAACATTGTGTCGTTCAGTTATCTCACAAGTCACTTCTGAAATCTTGATGAATTTGTCAACAACCAATACATTGGTATCTTCAGCATCCCCTTCAGTTTCTTTTTGATGAATTTGTCAACAACCAATACATTGGTATCTTCAGCATCCCTTCAGTTTCTTTCTGATGAATTTGATCATCCAGCATACTTACCTGGGTACTGTTGTCTATGGCCACATCAGATGAATTTTTTTAAAGCGGCCTTCTCTTTTTATTGTTCTTTTGTTGTTCAGGCAGTGAACTGACTAAAGCAGAGTCCACTCCTCTTTTTCTTCCATACTGAATTTGTTCTTCAGTGATCAACTCAGTCGTCATCTCGTTCTCATTCTCTTTTATTTGAGATTCTCTCGAATATACCCCTTTGGTAATTTCCTCTTCTCGTGGCACTTCAAGTATCACCTTTGGTTCAGAAAAGACATGTCTCTCTTTCTTGCCACAATCTTCCGATGACTTGGACTTATGCGAAGGATATCCATTGGAGGAATCTAAATTGTGGGCAGATGTAGCTACCTTTACAAGTTCAGGTATCAGAGACTTCCCATCACCTGTAGACTTCTCAGAAGAATTTTTGAATATCAGATTAGTGCACCGTTTTATCCAAGAGGGACGTGCAGAGTTAAATGATGAAGTTACAAAAGATTTTTGTTTCAAGGGCAAATCCGGTCCACCCCCATTACTACCGACGTACATCCTTTCATTTGAAGTTAAACAAGTATCTTGGTTTAGAGAATTATTGTGCTTCAAGCTTTTCATGGCCAAAAGTTTCCTCTGGCTAGTTTCTATATTCGATAGCTGCACCTCAGCCACCTCCATGTTGTCCAAGGCCAGTTTCAGTTTGAAAGGGAGCAAAGGGACAGAGAATGGAGTGTTGTCCAAGGCCAGTTTCAGATCTTCCAGCTTCTTCAGATATTCCACCTGAGCACCAACCTCTTCTCTCTCTACACATAACAATTCCCTCTGTTTTTCTAATTTCTCAGTCTGATCTTTAAGTTTTTCAATCAACTTATTCAGAACACTCCATTCTCTGTCCCTTTGCTCCCTTTCAAAGTTTACCTCCATTCTTGCATCATCAAGCTTCTTCATTTCCAAAGCAACCCGCTCCAACTCTTGAACAGCTTTTTCTCTAAGAGAGTTTATGAGGTGAAGTTCATTACTCTTTTCTATCTCGAAGGCTTTCTCTGTATCTCTTAAATAGCTCTCCACCTCTCTCGCCTTTTCTCAACACTGTTCTCCAGCTCTTTTTTCTGCATCTCAATGCCCATCAAGAAATCTTCATCTTCCTTCTGTATTTTGTTGAACCACTCAGAACGCTCCTGTAGCATCTTATTCATGAACTCCTCCCAATCCCGATTAAATGACTCCACATCACACTTATGCTGATGTCGCATTGCGTCCTTTTCTTGTTTTAAATTTTCAAGCTCATCCCTGAGTAACTTAGAAATGGCCTCTCTCTCCTTGTCAACATGTTCCGCTTGCTTCCTTAAGTCTTCACTTTTCTCATCAATCAACTCCCACTCAGCTTCCAACTTAGCCTTCTCTACTTTCAATCTGTCTTCTTCAGCCATAAGTTCCAGTTTTTGAGTCCTGACAACATCAACCTCTTCTTCAAGCTTCATCTCCAAAACAGATAGTTCATCTGTTTCACTTTTCATTGTTTCTAGCTTCTCCTTAGCACGGTTAACTTGTTTACTTTTGTCTTCCAAAGCAGCCAACGATTTCTGAAGTTCCAACTTCATCTTGTTATTTTCTTCTTTTTCATGCTCTAAAAGTGATCTCATTGACTCATGATCCTTCTGGGCAACACTTAGGCTTCTTTCTTTATCAACTAGATTATCCATCTTCTCCCTCACATCCTTCTCCTTATCTTCCAATGCTCTTGACAGAACTTCCAAGTCATGTTCTTTTTCCAACAGCAGATCTTCCCGCTGATGCATATCAATTTCCCTCAATTCCCAGGCTCGCCTCTTCACCTCAATTTCATCTCCCACCAACTTGCGTCTCGTTTCCAGCTCAGACTCAGATTCCAACCTCTTTGTTCTCAGAACAGCCTCCTGATTAGCAATAACTTTTTGCATTTCAACCTGCATTTTCATGCAGAAAGTATAAAATAAGAAGAAAAAGAGTAGAGAAAGAGAATAAGGATATCAAGAAAAAAATAAAATACATTAAGACAAAAAAGACTCACAAATTCCTTGCTTTCAAGCTTTTCTTGTAGAACAAGTAGCTCTTGCTCTCTCTTGTTTAGCAAACATTCTTTGTGAATAACAACCTGCACATAGGTAAAGTAAGAAAAGTAAGTAATGCCTCCAAGAAAGGAGGGAACATCAATTCAACAACAGTTAAGGACAACATGAAAATTGAAGATCCCAACCTCCTCTCTTTGGGAGAAAGAAGCCCCTGTCAGGTCCATTTTCAACTTCTCCTCATTTAGGGATCTAATTTCCTGCTCAATATTTTTTCTTTTGGCCTCCAACTCCCTTTCAAGTTTTTTCAGCTCTTCAGTTTTACTAGCAACATACTCCTCCCACTGGTTCAGTAAAGCTTGTCCATCTAGCAGACGTTCATGCTCCAGCTGGAACACTCTTCTTCTTTCACTCAATGATTGTCTCTCAAGAGAGATCTCTCTCTCTGTTGCATCACAACTAGATCATTAAGGGGGGAAAAAAAAGCAAGTTCAGGGTAACAAACTTTTGTACCATTAAACAGTTGAGGGCTGCACAATTATGAAATACAGCACTGCCACCAGGGTTAGACCTATTTAGATATTCATGAGTTTAGAAGGTTTCACATGGACAATTTTATTGCCTAATTTTTCCACATAGGAAATAAGAGCAACACAAAAGTTTAAAATAATAAGCTTTGAAAAAACAATTTACCACATAGCTTCTACGAAGCACATAATATATGCTTCAGTTGAAGTTAAATCGTAACAATAACTACAGTTAATTACTTACTCAGTTCTGAATTCGTTCATCTGCCTCCTCAGATCATTCTCTCGTGCTTCAACTTCTTGGAGCATTCTTTCTGCAGCACGATAATGGCAACTAGCTTCTGCAGCATGCAGTTTGCTGTCGATTTCCACGAACTTTTTTTGGGCATTTTCAACCATTTTGCGTGCTTCAGCCAATTTACAGTCAGCCATAACCTTGGTTTCAGCAACTTCTGCACGCATCTCATGCAATGCCTTTCCCATCTACAAGAACCGACAAATAATGGGGTCATTCAAACAATAAAAAGGGCATAAAGAAAGGTGAAAACTACCAAATGAAAACCTTGCACTTGCTATACACACTTTATCAACTCCTAAAGCTTTTCTTAGGCCATCTTCTCGTTTCTTTGCTTCAGCAAGGGAAGATAAGTGCGCAGCTTGATCAGGCTTATACAATAATTCGGTAGCCTCAGCAGAAGCTTTGATTTGCTCATGTTTAGAAGCTAGCTCCTTTCTTTCCAATATGAGGAGACCCATGTGGCGTTGAAGATCAGAAATCTAAACGAAATTCAACTATTCAAACATGTACAAAGGAAAAAACACTGTATGGAAGCAGCTAAAGCGCAATCCACACAAGCGTAAGAATAATGCACCAATCAACATTTCAGAACTAACCCTCAGCTCCAGAAGTATACACATTCAAATTTCAATATAACCAATAAAAATAAATCTTTCCTTATTTCCTCTTTTTTTTTTAGTTAATAGAAAATGCCAATACCCACAAAATCAATAACAAGAACTAGTAAAATCAAAAGAAAACACTTAAAACAAGCAAACCTCAGCTTCGAGTTTGGCAATATAAGATATAAGAGAAGCCTTGTCTCTCCTCTTGAATGATTCTTCATCAAAACCCGAATCTTTAAGTCGCTTCCAGATAGACTCATCGGTGAGAGGGGTTCGCAAGACCTTAGCACCAGACTTCTGCGACAGAGTTCTATGCGACATCAGGCTCGCCATTTCCGATCACCCAAAACCCTATCAACACTTGTCTTCTTGGCTTTTTCAGTTCACTTTCCCTCTTTTCCTATTACGAGTAACCGACCCAGTGAGTCGCAGAGTCGGCGTTAGTTGTTTCACTTTCACTAAGGCTTATTGACAAGCGCTGGACCAAGTTGGCAAAGGTGAAAACTGGTATAAAATAGGCATGGTACTCTTCATTCTTAAGCCATCATTTACTATTGAA
>JANIMX020000489.1:4954704-4965842 GCA_024582655.2 Erythroxylum kunthianum
GGTGTATGTATTAGAAGGAGTTTTTTTTACATATATCAAACTATTATTTATTTTAAAAACATTATTATTTAAAATAAGCATATAGCTTTTACTATGGTGAAAGCAATTATTATATATTACAAATTAACATACGCTGTTGAAATTAATTATGGTATACAAATATATACTTATGATGACTACTATCCACGTATGTATATTGTAAAAAATGAACTTGATTTTAAACTTGCAAATATTAAAATTTTGTTAACATAGCATCTAATTAAAAATTAACATTCATTTATAGGAAATTAAATTGACTTTAAATACTATTTTATATATTTAAAATTATTATAATTAATATCTAATGTGACAAGTTTATTGTACTTTTTAAGTGAAAAAAATTAAATTTATAATATAAGAGATTTTTTTTTTGCTTCTCCAAAAATTATACACCCTAATGTGTAATTATGCTTGCAAGTTTTTTAGTGTTTCTTATATTATATAATTATAGGTAATTTATTTTATTAATTATATATTATTAAAAAACAATTTAGATCAATTTAACTTCTTATAATCTTTCAGGAAGAGTTATGCATGGGGAATTATACAACTTGTCAAGTATGCATATTGTCAAAACGTAAGTGAAAATGTAAGAACATCTAATTTTAAAATTTGTTTATTGGAATTAAATACAAATATGTGAATACTTAATTTCCTTAGTATTTGATTTATTTTATAATAAATTAAGAATTATTATCAAAATAATTTATATTCATAATAAAATAATATTTTAAACTTGATCACATCCAATTGTTTTTACCAAGCATAATTATTTAATATAGAATTAATCTATTTCATATTCATTATAATTTATAAATCTTTATGAAATATTATAAAATAAATTTATTATTATATATAAAATAATTGATAGTGAATTGCTGTAAATAAAATACATAAAGTACATATTTGAATTAAAAATTGATATACTAATATTAATAAAATAATAATTATAACGATCATTCATTCATTTGATTAATTGTATCTATTTTAATAAATTATAAAGCATTTAAAAAGATTCTGCAAATAATGGAGTTTAATTCTAGTGTTGAGTGAAAAGCTAGCGTAGTGTCGGAAATAGTTAATTTGGTACGTTAATGGGTGGCGAAGGGTTAAGCGAATCGTTCTGTTGATGTGTCCCCCACTGCCATTGGAACTGTATACTATTCCTTGGATTGGAAGTTGGAACAGAGCAAGAGAGAGATGAGATGAGGTGACAGTAGTTTTCATTTTCCTTGTTAGTTTCGATAATGAAGAGGATAATAGAGCAGAGCAGTGGGGTTCGAATGGTCAACCTTTGTATTCATGGAGAAAGAAAAATAGAGTCTTTACTCCAATCTTCATAATTCTCATGCCCTGAAAGATTCGTTTTCTCCCTCTCTTTTATTTCTCCAACTCAATTGATTAATAATTATAGCCACCCACCTCCCAACTTCCCCACACACAACACAACATAAAAAGTCTCACTCTCTGTGTCTCTCATTCCCATATCTGTCTCCAATATCCACCATTTTCACACATCTCTCTCCTTTTCTTTCTCTCTCTCTTCAATGGCTTGTCTTGATGAAGGTTACTGTAACACCGGCCTTGTTCTTGGGTTAGGTTTGGAGACACCATCGAAACCTGATCATATACTCAATCAACGGCCGAAGGTTAAGACTTCTCTCAAGTTTGATCAGAAGGGTGTTTCGAGTTTTGATCAGCCTTCCCTTAGTTTGAGTCTTCCTGGTGAGAGTTATCATGGTAATTACGTTGGTGCTAGGAAGATTGAGGTGGTGAAAGTTCACGAGGAGCCTGCAGGTGTTGATTTGTATCATCAAGCTTCTCCTCATAGTCCTGTTTCTTCTTTCTCTAGTGGTAGGGTTAAGAGGGAAAGAGACATCAGCAGTGAAGATATGGAGGTCGAGAGAGTTTCTTCAAGGGTTAGTGATGAAGATGAAGATGGCTCTAATGCAAGGAAGAAACTTCGGCTGACAAAAGAACAATCTGCACTTTTAGAAGAAAGTTTCAAGCAACACAGCACTCTCAATCCAGTAAGTAATTCATAACTCTTCCTCTCTTTTTTTCTAAACAAATGTTCCAAAAATCAATCAATAACCCATTTAACTTCTATTTCCCATTGAATTTGGTAAATATGTGTGAAGTACTTAACTTTGATTGCTTCTTTTAAATTAACAGAAGCAGAAGCAAGCTTTAGCAAAGCAGTTAAATCTACGGGCAAGACAAGTTGAAGTATGGTTCCAGAACAGGAGAGCCAGGTAATTAATCAACAATCTAAACCATCAATACAGTACTCTGATCCATAAATTCTTCTTTTTTTTTTCTTTTTTCCAGAAGATGATGAACTGATGAAGCTGCGAAACTATTTTGCAGGACAAAGCTGAAGCAGACGGAATTAGACTGTGAGTTTCTGAAGAAGTGTTGCGAAACACTAACTGATGAGAATAGGAGGCTACAAAAGGAGCTACAAGAGCTTAAAGCCCTGAAACTGGCACAACCCTTTTACATGCACATGCCAGCAGCAACTCTCACCATGTGTCCGTCCTGCGAAAGAGTGGGAGGTGTTAGTGATGGTGCCTCCAAGACCACCCCATTTTCAGTATCTCCAAAGCCCCACTTCTATAATCCCTTCGCTAATCCATCTGCTGCTTGTTGATTAAGGCGTCAGCAAATATAGGAAAAGCAAGAAAGTTGGAGAAGACAAGTATAGATTTACAGTCCCTCAGTTTTTTTTTGTTTTTTGGTTAAGGACTTTTAGTTCGAATTTACTGTAATTATTTTGTAGAGAAAACATAGTTAACTACAGATAATATTCTTTTCTTCCTTTTTGTTGCTTTTGTGATTGTATATTATTAGAAATATATCTGTGAAGGGATGACAATTATTTATTTGCCAATTTCCCATTAACGTTGTTCTCTTTAAACTATGAAATTTGTGAAAAGTTGGTGCTCTCTCTTTTTCAATGTGTTCATTTACAAATAATATCTATTATTGATTTTTTAAAATTTTATATATTATCGAGTGTTATTGATATTGTATAAATATAATTAAAAATGATGATTAGGGGTTAAAAAAATGTCATGCTTTTTCATTGCAAACCTCATGGAAAAGGTAGTTTGGTGGTGTCATTGTTGTGTTCATAAGAACCAAAGAGGAAAGTAACAGATTATTATTATAATTGCGAGAAGATAATGATGAATCAATCTAAGGGAGATGATTAAGCGTGCGCCTGAGCCTGAGGTAGAGATAGAGAGAGATGGCGGGCAGTTAGCTCACGTGTCCCTGTCTCTAATATATTTTAGTTGTGTTTTTGTCGTATAGGGAGAGTAGTACTTGAGACAAGAAATGAGTGGTCAGTGTGTGGCGTGTAGACTAAGAAAACCAACAAAAAGGAATTTCTTTTATAAAATCCATAAATACTTCTAGTGATTATTTTATTATTTAAAAATTGATTTGATAATGATAATTGAAAAGTAGGAGAGAGGGTGCTCTCTCTTTAGGGGGTAAGTGTGGGGTCAGGAGCCACGTGATGTCCCATTGGGCATCATGGGATTTTACTATGTTCTGTTGATGAATGTCAGATTGTGTGCGGGCCCACCACCACTAGAGTCTTGTAGGTCTATTATGTGGACCCCACTGGTGCATATGGTTAAAAGAAACTCCATCAGAAGTTGTAGATATTCCTTAGTTGGAACAACTAGAAACGGACGGTCCAGATTCTTCTGATAGTTACTTGCGGATTGGTGTCGACAAGTGCTCGCTGGAAATGGACAGAGAGGATCCACATTTCTTCATTTTCCATGTCTTAAAAACTCCCCGAAATTAAGGCGAGGAGTGGACCAATAAATGATGAGGGGAATTTGAATTTCCGGACTTTCTTCGAAACCTCCCCTTCCTCGAGCACCGTCACACAAACAATTATGAATAATCAACACATACTCAAATTAAATTGGTCGTCAAAATTCAAGAAAAAAAGTTGAAAACGCAAAAGATCAATAGAAATTTTTAAAAAATATTATTAAATAAAAATAATTTATTTATTTTAATTTATAAAAATTAATTAATTTACGAAAATTAATTAATTAATTAATAAGATTAAAAACTGAACTGAAAAGTTAGACATTTCAAAAATTTTACAATTAAGCAATTCGAATTAGTTGAAAAGATTTCTTTTAAAAGTATAAATATATTATATTAAAAATTAAAAATTATATAAATTGAATGTTCTAAGTCATTAAATTGTTATAAATATTATATATTATTTATAAATTATTTTATATATTTAAGAGTATTACTTTTTATTGTAAAATAATATCCGTTAAGGATAATCTCTATTAATCATATTTCAAAATTTTAAATAATTTTTAGTCAGCTTTATAAAGATTTAATATCAGTTGAACCTTTTAAACTTTAAAATTTTTGTTTTACAGGTTTAACTTTCACTACAACAAAATAGTCTTTTGTCGACAAAAAATCAACGACGAATTAAGATATTCGTCACTTGGTAGTATTTTTCTATCACGTAACGACGAAATTATGTATTCGTCGTGACAGCGAAAAATAAAAAATTAAAAAATAAATAAATGACGAATATCATTCGTCGGCTAATTAGAAGTTAATGAATGACGACGAAAATTCGTCATTATTTTTATTGAAAATTAAAATAGGCAAGTTATCCCACGTTGGTTAAACTTATAACTTTTAGTGTAAAGAATTTTAAAATCTAATAAATGGATATATATTTGTATCTTTATAATAATTATTAAAAAATGTTTATATCATAATTCTCTATGAATTAAATATGCTTTGAATTATATGATCTAAATAATTTATTTATTTTGTAATAATTTAATTCAGAATTATTTTTTCCTTTTATATTAAAAAAATGTAGAGAGAAGTTGCTTCTTTGTTTGTGATCATTGCCTCGTTACTTCCACCTTCCTACCCTCTCTACTTCTGATGCAACAAAAGAACAGACAATTCGGTTTACTTTGCTGAGATGACACACAAGTTTCTAACTATACTGGAGATTTCTCAATCAGTGTTCCATTAAGCTGAAGTAAAGAAACTATAGGTGACTCTGAGCTGCATCCAATCACTATAGTTAGGTTCAAAACAACCCTAAAAGCGCTACACTACACTCACCATCTTACTCTATATTTTAGTAAACACTTGCATATAAAATTGGATTTCCTTTTCTTGTCTTGTTTCTATGAATGGTTCGCATTGTTCTTTAGTGATTAGTATATTTCTGGGAGAAGACAAGGGACAGTGAGTTGGTGTATAGATGTTTCAATCTCCTCAGCAAATAAGGAAAAAAGAAAGATCACAAAACCCTCTTCTTCACTATAGATGTGGGTTTATGTGTGTAAGCACGTAATTATATTTTAAATACCACAGGACATGTGTCTCATGTTGGCCAAATTGTCGGTCTGTCGACTTATGTACAGAAGTAGACATGATGTCGTGGATTAGATTTATGGGATTGTTTATTTAATCCAACAAGCTTTGATGGTAACTAAGCTGGAATTATTATATTTGTCAAAAAGTGCAATTTATAATCATGACTTGAGCCGTGTGGGTGTGGCAAAGGAATATAGGTGGCGGTTCCTTTAATTTCCTTAAATAGCTAACTGCGAAAGGTAATTGATGTGAAAATATTATTAAAGCAAAAAGGATTGAATATGACCTAATAAATAATAAATTAACTAGAAAAAGATTGATATGACTTTTTTAAAAAGGAACTTAACTCAAATATTTTTTTTGGTTACTGACCTAATTGAAGTTTAACCCTTTTAGATTTATTTTAGTTTTTATTGGTTTATGTGTAGAGTTATATTTTTAATATTAACTTTTTTATTTTTAAATTTCCACGATAGTGTTTATGTTTATCCTTTTTCATTTCTTTATAATTCTCTAGAGATACGAGCAACTTATAATATTATTCCTTTGTGATATAAAGATATGGTCGTTTCTAATATTTTATTGGCTCGGAATAAAGGAAAAAAAAAAAGCATCAATAAGAAGGTTGACTCTATATATTTTGTTTAATTTCAAAGAAACAATGAGACATTTTGTATATATTTCCTGGGCAGCTCCTCAAATGATGGTGGGCTCTTATTAAAAAAAATAAAGATTAATCTTATTTTGTTCCTTATGATGGTGAGCCTTGGGCAGGTGTCCTTTGAGCTCTTCTTTAGGGCTGGGTTTGCCTAAAGTTCATAAGTTCAAATCACAGAAATAGTATTTTTGTAAAAAATATAATAAAAAATTACATATAATTAATATCTCTCACTTGACCTTGACAAAACGGAAAAACTGAATTTGTTGTGGTTGTGATTTCTTTTGGGATCAATTAATTTCATTTTAAAAATTTGAAGGAGAAATATCAAAATTATAAATGTAATATCAATTTGTTGATTCAGCAAATTTGCCTACTTTAATACACATAGAGTAATACCATAGCTTCCAAGTACATGCATGTATTAAATACATGGACTACAATTACTTATCATTATGTGATCTCTCTCCTTTCAAATCTTAGGGTTGCCTAATCAATAAGTAATCTCTTCCTATTCAATATAATCCCTAGAATTTTGGAGTTAATTAAGGGATCTAAATCACTAACTATGAGTTCAACCAATTGATTTTGGTCCAATTGAGGATCTACAAATTTAATACATTAGCTTTTCACAAGGAAAATGAGCATACCCGCCATTGAAAGAGAGTTCTGTAAAGTTTCCCTTTTCATGTATATTAAATTAAGACTGAAAATCGCACAAGAACATTAAAGAAAGGGAGATACTACCGACCTGTAGTTGGTCTAAGTTTTCAAGTTATAGACCCTTTTCTCATAAGAAAATGGTTATGGAATCACGTTAATCATCAAGCTATCAACACGTGTAGTGTAGTCACGTTGATGACTAACAACATTAAAGAGGGAGGCATGGTTGGCTTATAGAGGACAAGACACAATGTTAAATAACTATAAACCGCTTGCTGCTTGTTAGTAGGTAGGTATATGAATAGACTAGATCATGTCATACATGCAAATACGAAAGCTGGCCTATCGGAGAGCAAATGATAATGGAGTAGATATGGCTCAAATTGAATTATGACAGATAACTTTAATTATATAATTATTAGTTAATTATATAATTAAGTTATGTTATTCAAAATATAATTTAATGTTGTTTGGTTTAAAATTAAGTAATGCAATATAAACTTATTTAATTAGAGGTTATGTTATATAACCAGATTAAATATATGACTTATTGATTATCATATTTTTAATTTTTTGTCTTTGTCACATATTAACATTCAGATCGAACCAGACAAGCAGTCTTTTAAGACATTCTTTATTATCTTTACAAGTGCTTTGAATAAGTCAATTATCGGGAAAAGTGTCAACCTAAATGATATATAATATTTGATGAATAATCTGAGGAATTTTTTTATTAAATTGACTAGTCCATTATTATTGACTATGAAATATTATCGTTGCGTCTTCCCTGTATAAATCTAATATTTTTTTCCTTGACTGGTAAGATGATAATTGTTTATGTTGGTAGGAATATTTTTGGTGGTTTATATATATACTAGTAAGATGATAATTGTTTATGTTAGTAGGAAGAGGGTAATAATAGAAACAAAAAAAAGATAACCCCTTTATTTAAGATAAACTAAGTGAATGGGGGTTATCAGATTTCTGGTAGATTACCCCTAAAAGTTAACGTGGCAGTAATGTGATATTACTTCAGTAATCCCATAACCTCAAATCAAACACAATAATATTACATAACTTACAATACATAACCACAGTAATCTAAGATTACCCCAAATCAAACGCTACCGAAAAGATTGATCCAAGTGCAAGTTCAAATCATGATGATGGGTTGCTATTCACCAACTTTAAAATTGATAGATTAGTTAATAATATGACATAAGTATCAATTATAATCAAATATATTATTCATTTATTTTATAATTACTATATATAATACAATAGAAACTCATAAAACAAGTTTACCGTTAAAAATTAATCAACAGGTAAAATAAACAGGGACAATTATTTATTTATTTTTTGTAAAAAAAACGTTGCGGAAATAGAATTTAAACTCGTGACCTCAAGTTTAAGAGCCTTGCGAGTTACCAAACTGTTATATCCAGCGTGATCCTATTTATTAACATTATTGGATCATTTTTTATCTAATTATATAGATTAATCTAATAATGATGGAATTTTATGATATTATGTTTACAATTTACATAATCACAAAAAATTGTATCTAACTCCATAAGATGCGGGATTTCTGAATGATATTTTCAGAACATGGTATTGGTACCTAAAGTAAAGAACAGTAACTTATTATGTGCCCAATGCATGGTTTGTTTCAACTGTGTATGCCCCTACTACATGAACAAAGAGATACGTATAAAGCCTTGAGTCATCAAAGCACAAGATACCTCCAACACGTGGTTTTGTTGCCTTTCTTCTAGACATTAGACTTGTCTATCGAAGACCCCATCCATTAAGGGACTAATAATTGTAATGTCCGTCGGCAATCACATTTTTCGATTTTTAACTTTTTTTTAATTTTATATGAAATTTCCTTTTGAGCAAATTAGAATACGACTACGACGTCCAGTAAAAATTATACTATAAAGCGAAATATATGAAGGTCTTAATAATACGTAACTTTATTTTTAATTAGTGAAGAAGTTATTTTCAAATGATCCACATAAAAAAATAATTCTTAAGTCAAATTAAATTCACTTATGAAACATACAAGAATTTGTTTAAAAGAGTTACTTTATTTGAATCTTATTACGCCATATATTTTTATTATGGGTCATATTATCGGTAAGTTTTAGCTGTGTCATATCATTCTTGATCACCTCTCCTAATTTTTCTTAGACCTCTTTTTTTTTCTCTTATAAATTTTTAGTACCATCTTCTCGCATCTTTTCACTAGAGTTTTTAGATATTTTGAGCCAATAATTCTTAATATGATGTATACTGATATCTCTATGTTGAGATTCAAAGAGTAATGAATGAAGATATTGTTATCCTTTTCCGCACTATTAAGTCAATTTATGATATTTTATATATTATATTATGTTAAATAATGCTATCGCAATCACTTTAGTTGGATACGAATTCACTTATAAGGTAAAAATTATTATAATTTAGTAAAAGGTTCTCACAATATATTGATAAGTGATGATTTTATATATATGAATGATTTAATTTTTATATAAAAAAGAATTTCTAAGTCAACATTTGATAATTAAATTAAAGTTAACAAATCATATTTAATTTAATTGGATTCATGTTCATACTAAGTTAAAAACATTAAATTCAAGTTGAATTTTTTAAAAAATTCAATTCTAATTGAGTTTTGCTTCAAATTCAAACAAAACAACAACAACAACAACACTTGATAAAAATTTTGCTGATACGTGAGTCTGAGAAGGTCCTGTAATACACAGTCTTGCCTTTAACTAGTAGAGATGTTGTTTTCAAATTGCTTTAAATTCAAAATATCCTTACATATAAAAAGTGAAAATGAATTAATTTTTTTTGAAGTATTATGTGAAATTCAAACTGATTTAAGTTTACTTAAATTTGTTAAATTTTTGTTAGATTAGATTTGAGATATAAGATTCTCATGCGACGGACCTATTATTTTTTTTTCCTAAAATTGAGATATAATATTACTTTTTGTGTACAGATTGCTTGAATCTGTCCATTTCTCCCTAATCATATGATCAGCCCCTCAAAGATATAACAAGTCGTTAATATGGGATTAAAGCAATTGATCTTAAATTATAAGGCAAAGTTTAATTTAGTCATTGATTTATAATTGGAAAAGATCACAATTTATCATGAGAATAAAAGGGCTGTAGATGGTGATCGCTACATATTCGTTTGGGCCTGATATGATTAAATCTCATCTGTATATGAAAACAATGAACAGTGGGCTAGCCCAGATTAGAAGATTTTGACGAAGTCAATGAACGTTACTAGGCCCGCGTGAATTAGTGCCCTAATTTTAAATTTGTTTTTTTAAGGAGAAAGTCAACAGTCATTATTATTAGAATATTTATTAAATAAATAAATAGAATTAAATACTAACTAGGATTAGTGATTTAATTAGTACAACATTCTCATTTAAAATCGTTCAATATTGTAAAAAAAAAACCCTCTTAGACTCAATTTTTGTTGTTGAAAAATTTAAATTATATTAGCCTTCTAAGCATGCAGGTTAACTATGTACATTAAAAATTATATATGGTGGGATCCCAAAATAACAAAAAAACAACTGTTTGGTCAAATAATGTTTAACTAGTCAGTCAAGCACCAATCAGTCGATATTACAATCATTCTTGTTTAGATGTGCCATTGGTCAACAAAGTAAAGTGGTTGTTTGTTATCCCAATCTGGCACTCCTATTTACATTTTGATATGAAGTAGTAACTGTTTATGGAGTGACTTTTTTGGTATTGTCGTATTGTAAAAGATTTTTCTATTTCTTTCGTCCCAAATCCCAATGACAATTGAGGCCAGTACAATCCAGAAACATTTCCTGACTATGTTGTTCTTGAACTGAAGTAGTTGAATTTGCCCCATTCCAATTTATGAATTTGCAAATTTGAAAGTTTCTTGGAGGTAAAAAGTGAGATTTATATCTGGACAATTTGCAAAAAAATTTAAGTAATTCCTTACCATTATTTCTAGTATCATTTTACATTTTAAAAGTTACTAAAATAATACTTATTACGATGTAATATCATTAAAATAATACTCGTTGCACTTTAAAAATAATAACAAAGAAAACGGTAAGAAATTATTTAGATTTATTATAAAATGTTAAGATGGAGGGCGAACCTGAGAGTAACTGGTAATGATATTTTTTTTTCTAACCGAAAGATCAAGTTCGAATTACGAAAACAGTTTCTTTGTAAAATACAAAAGAAATGCTGCGTACAATTAATGACTTTCACTCAATCTTCACAAAACGGGAAGATTGGGTTTGTTGTTGTGTTTGTAAAATGTTAAAATGAAAATCATACCTTTAACAAGTGTTTAAATAAATCAT
>JANIMX020000489.1:5172487-5182541 GCA_024582655.2 Erythroxylum kunthianum
ATGGCTATCAATTCTTCTGGTGTTGGTATCGGTTTCTCCTTTGTCGATGTCTTTATTCCTTGGCTATCCCTTTATCCTAGTCGATAGTTGATATACCATTCTTCAATCAGCTGCCGATTCTCTTGTTATATTTAATTGATGTACTGTTCATCCATCGGCTGCCCATTCCTCTTCCTTCTATTAATCGATATTTTATATCTTCTATCGAAAAACATTCTTACTCGGGAACCTAGCACCCAGTTCAATTACTTGCCTTGGCTCGATATCGCCCTTGAATATTTTATTTCTGAAACCCAGTGTTAACAGCTTCACTATAACACTCTCCCATCCAGAATCACAACATTTCTTCTATACTTTCTCTATCCAATTTAAGCTCTTCTACACCAGACTTTACCTTTCCAATTACACAAGTATTTTATGTAGTTCACAAATTGAACACATAATTCATCAAATATTGACTCTTAATCCTACTAGGGTCCAATTCGGGTCATTACATTGGACATCCGTTGAAAGTAGGCATGCAGATAAAGAAGGTATTGTTGAAGATTTAGATATGAACGCATCCTTATGTTTTGTTCCTATGTGGCATTATTGGTAGCAACAATTGTTTATGCGAAAAGTGGTTAAATCCTAATGTTGAGAAGTTGTATGGAACCTGGTAACAACCTCTGACTTGGAAACAATAATAACAATTAAACATTGGAGACAAGTGATTTCAAAGTACTATGTTGGAAGAGGTGGAGCTACCAAAGAAGGGGATCAAATTGGAAGAATAGTTGTAGGGGTAAGGGAAACATGTATGGAAGATGTTGGAGGTAGTTGGCAAGGAAATGGTGTAGTGAAAAAATTCAAGGCGAAAGGAAAGAATAACAACTTGGAAAGCCCACAAATCATCAACAGTCATTCTAAATGAGCGAACTATGCATGATGTGGATGGGAGAGATGATGTGGCCTTCTTTTGAAAAGATCATAATAATGCTACTCTAGTTAGTTATGGGCTTGACTTTGTAAATGTTGTGGTTAAACTACAAAGACTGTAAGGATAGTGTTTAACTGGGTTTTTCAAGTTTCTTAAAAGAGCTTGCCAGTGGGAGTCGTGGGAACTTCATTCTTTATTTACTAGATCAAAAATGTCGTGGTGTTGTGCCAAATATTTCAGCAATCTTGTGGTGGTAACAACATCATGATTTGTCTATAATGGTTGTATGAGGGATTTCAGTATGTTTTTAATGATAGCGGTAGAAACTTTGTCCGGTCTGTTAGAATAAGGGTCTAATGTGTCATCTTTAGAAGAATTAACTCAAGTTAAAAGATAATTTTTTGACGTACTATACTAGTAAGAATTGTACTAGAAATAACGCTCTAGTTAAGGGATAGCGATGGCAAACACAAAATTGGTTCTACACTAGAGAAAAAAAATGAGTTGCTTAAGCTTTAAGATAAGAATGCTAATTGTTATTGTTAGTCTAATAAGGTCGGAGGACATCATAAAGAGTTATTTTGATTCTCTATTTATCTCTTCATATAAGGATATGAGTCGTACTCTAGATTTATGCATCCAAGGGTGATACATGAGCAAAATGATAGACTCATAAGAGAAGTGTTATTAGAGGAGGCGAGATATATCATTTTTTACATAAGGTCGAATAAATCCCCTGATTTATTCAGGATGAATCCTTATTTATTTCAATAATTATGACCAATTATGTGTGTTGATGCTCATCTGGCCTCTTTTGAGTGTTGATTGGTTGTAGTTTTGTTCCTTTTTGACATCATTATTTGAAACCATCATTGTTCTAGTACCAAAAGTGAAGTTTCAGTTACTATGGGTGATCATCACCTCATCTCTCTTTGTCAATTCCTTTATAAGATTGTAGCTAAAGTTTTAGTTAATAAATTGTGTTGAGTCCTGCCTTCAATTATTTGTAAATTATAGGGTGCTTACGTACCAGAGAGGATGATAATAAATAATGTGATAGTAGCAGTGGAAATCCTTCATTACTTAAAAAGATCACAAGGTAAGAATGGTTACATGTTTTGAAGGTTGGCGTATCAAAAGTTGTATTGAGTGGGAGTATCTTTGGTCAATTATGCTCAAATTGAACTTTGATAATAAATGGGCTAATTGGATGATGTTTTGTGTTGTTTTTTTTTATCTTCTTTATGATGAAAAATAGTAAACATTATATTCGCCTTATCTTTCGACACCGTGGCTTTTGCCAAAGGGATCCCTTAAGCCCTTATATATTTATTATATGTGTTGAAGTTTTAATTGATTTGAAAGATAAGAGGGAAAGTTAGGGTCTTATTCATTGTTGTAGTATTGCCAGGAGTGCTCCTAAAATCTAAAAGCTCCTATTTACGAATGACAATTACTTTTTGTATTAAAGATAATGAGAAAAAAGTATGGAATTTAATGGATATCCTCAAAATTTAAGAGAAGGCATTGGGAAAAAAATATTAATTTCAATAAATATGTACATTTGTTTAGTATGAATACTCTTGCTCATGTAATAAGTCGATTATGCTCTTTGTTAAGTGTAAAGGAGATTGCTTACTAGGAGAAGTATTTGGATATGTTTTTTGTAATTAGCCATGATAAAAAAGAAGGTGTTTAGCTTTCTTAACGATAAAATATGGAAGAAAATACAAGGTGGGAACATATGATTCTGTTCAAAGACGTGCAAAGAGGTGGTGTTAAAGTTTGCTAATCAATATTTTCCCAATTATATCATTAGTGTGTATATGTTTCCTTTGAGTCTTTATAAGGATTTGGAAAAATTAATGAATGAGTTTTGGTGGTCATAAAGGAGAGATAATTCGGGTATTAGATGGAAATGGTAGAAATATCTTTGTGCTCTAAAGTAATTTGATGATATTAGTTTTTGACAAATTAATCTTTTCAATTTGACATTGAATAATAAGCATGCATGGAGGATTGTGACTTATCTTGAATTATTATTCTCTCATTTTTTAAAGAAAGATATTACCTTGGAAAGAATTTCTTTTGAGTAGACATTGGTAGCAACTTGGGTTATGTTAAGAGGAATTTGATCATCAAAAGGTTTGTTAATTAGAATATATTAGAATAAAAGAGAATGTCTTAGTTTCAAAGATCCTTGAATGCCAGATAAAAGTGTTGGACCTATTTTTTCCTAGTCAGTCAACACGAAATGCAAAGATGATATTGGTTCTATTCAACAACAAAAATAGGGACCTTATTCTTAGTATCCCACTTGGTAAGATCAGGTGTTAGGATGTTATATCATAGTCTTATAAAAGGAGAGGTGTCTATTAAGTTCATTCAACTCATCATCACTTAACAAAGGTACCTAGTGATGTTATTGCAAGTAATTCTTCTGGCTTTTATCACAAAATATGAAACTTAAAAATCCCCCTATTGTATACTATTTTATTTAAAGAACGTGCTTTAAATTTT
The DNA here is from genome assembly GCA_024582655.2 of Erythroxylum kunthianum. Classification (NCBI taxonomy): domain Eukaryota; kingdom Viridiplantae; phylum Streptophyta; class Magnoliopsida; order Malpighiales; family Erythroxylaceae; genus Erythroxylum; species Erythroxylum kunthianum. Next base: position 5,175,927 of record JANIMX020000489.1, read on the forward strand.
TTTCCCCTACCAAATCTACCTTAGTCTATTAATATATTGATGTTGAGAATGTTTGTCCAATTTGTCAGATGTTCATTTTTTTCTTAGATTGCCTATATGTTAAAAAGTACAAGAACGCGGTGGGTTTGAGTTATTTCAAAGGTGGAGTATTAGCTTGATTAGATTTGGTTGGTAATATCTAGTTATAATGAAAAGATTGTTTCTTGTTATGTCATATTATATTATAGCCTTTGATTTGTTCACAATCAAGCAATTTGGAATGGTAATGTCAAATTATGAATACAAGTGTAAAAATGGCTACTTCTACTCTACAACAATAGTAAAAGTCACAGCTAAAAAAGATTGTGATATCCTCTTATCTACCTATAGTTCACACTATTATGATATAGCATAAGCTTATGGTTGGGAAGTTAAAGTTGAATTCTGAAGTAGTGATCCTTGTATTTTTGAAAGGGGGTGGTAGTGGATTGATGTTGGGGGATTGTAGTAGTATTGTAATGGTTATAAGCTATTTATTCTTTCAGGGCATTGCCAATCTAGAGTTAGCTTATGTTGTTGGAATTAAAAAGACCTTAATCTAGTTAAAGTTGAATAATTTATATAATGTTATTCATAAGATTGCCAAATGTTATATGTTTAATTTCTCTATAAATTTGATCATTGATGATATTTGTCCACTAAAACAGTCAATCCCAAATATTAACTTTAGTTTTGTCAAATAATAGGTGAACCTAATTGTTCACACTTTTTTAAAGATGTTTGATTTAGTGTCAAATTATAAGGTTTGGTATGCCACTTCTAGTTCAAATATTAGTTTTTTTATTATTTGTTGATTTAAATTAATGAAAGTTTTCTTTCAACAAAATATAACTTTTTAGTGTTTATTAAATAAAAATTGAAAATATACAGTAATCCATCAATTACTGATTAGTCCAATTAAAATAACTAGATCCAACTAATCTTGGTTCCTTTTCTTTGAAGTCAAAACGATAACCAATCTCACCACATGGACAAAATCACAATCAAGACAATGCAGGACCTTTCAATAGTTCACCGACACTCATCACTCACAGCAAAAATCATATATCTTATTAAGCACTAGCACTTCTGCTAATTAACACGTTTTTTGTCACCTGCTGCATTGTATTTTGGAAATTTCAAATCCTCAATACAAAATAAACAAAGGGGTTTTTATCCGGGTCCCTATTATTTAATTAATTTTTAAAAGTTTTAAAATTATCAAAAATATGGTTTTCAAATTTTTTTAAAACTATTTTCTTTAATTTTTTAAAAAATAACAACATAACATATAAAACAACAATAATACACAGTAGAAATATCGCTGTTAAGCGAAATTTGAGGAGGCCTAATAATACGCAGTCTTATCCCTAACTAATAAAGATACTGTTTTTAAATAACCCACATATAACAGAAAAAAAAACATAATATATACAGTATAAATAATATACGTGGACCAATTAAATATTATTATTGCGATGATCTAACTCAATTTTTTAAATTTGATACGAATAAAATTAAGTTAAAACTAATTTAATAATTTATTATAGTTATCATAAATTCTTGATTTGATTTAATTAGAATGATGATTTGATTTTAATTAGATTAATGAAAACTAATTAAAATTTTTTGACATGATAATCTAATTTAAATCTTAAATTGGATTTGAATAAATTATCTTAATCAAATCGAGATTTTGAAATATCTAAAATAAGCTATTATAGTGGGTTAGTTTTAATTTATTCAAATTAAATAAAAAAATTAAAATTGAGTTATATTAATAAAATTTGATTAATTTTTATATATTATTAATATGGCATGTATTTTACTATTATTATGTAATAAAAGTGTAAGAGAATGATTTTTTTAATTTATAAATTATAAAAAAAAATTAAGTTAGTTACATCCGAGTAAACAAGTAGAGAAAACCTATTTCTTGCGTGACCTGTTGCTTGCAATGGCATCAAAACCTGAAGTAAACAACATGTCAAGGAAATGAAAACTTAACCAAATGTAGGGTAACATCACCTTTCTGTCATTCAGTAAAACTCATTTTCCAAGGTTTTGAACTTTGCCTTCATTACTACAACATCCCAACCTGTTTGAGAAACGTCATGTTCTTGCTGTTTTTGGTATGCAATAACTATATAGGATTCAAGAGACAAAGTTTGCTTTGAACTTACAGATTACATGGAATAGAATGGTTCCAGTGTTCTACAAGTTACATTTCTAAATGAAAAGTTCTGAAAATTTTGCAGTATCATTTGTCGAGAGACCTGAAATTCCAAACCTTCACTGTATTGCACTATTAATTTGGCACGCTTTCTTTGGAACTTGAACAATTACTTAAAGCACCTAACACCATTTATTAGTGAAGTATCGCCGCATTTCTTGACCTTATTAAACCAAATAACAATAGTTAAAAGAATGCTCAAAAGGCAAAAACAGCTACCACCTCCCACATAACATAACCCTAATAATATATGTTTTGTTTCATTACAACAAACAAGGTTCAGACCAAGTTTGTGTAATAATGCATAGGTTTAACAAGCGCAGAAATGTTTGAACAAAGACTTAGGATGTAGAGGAAGCATATGAAATATTTTAATAAAGAAGGATGTATCTGAATAGAATATTGGTGAGAATCTGCTGCTAACTTCATGTTTGATGTTAATCTGGGTTTACTGAGCAGACATGAAACTTGGTCTATTATTGTGTTCTAAAAATGGCCGATCTCACCCAACAACTACATACCACAAAAAAATCGTATGCCCCATAAAAGATTTGAAGATGATCATGACTCCATGAAAGCTGAAGAATGCAGGTGACATGTTGGTGCAGGGATTTCAGGATAATGCCTGGAGTGGACATTTAGTTTTATGCAGTGATGTATTGGAGGACAAATAGGAAAAGGACAAGCATCAAATTGGAGGTGTCATGATTGTATCAGATTGCCCTCTCAGTCACGGGGTTTACTTTTGTGGTACGGTTGGAGAGTAAGTATGAAAGAAGAAAACCCAGCCCCCATTAAAACGGAGTTTTCTTGAGCTTAATTCATAACCTCTAAACCTCGCTTAGTTTGAGATGGAAGTTGTAGGAATTATATGATTTCCAGGTTAACAGAGAGAAGAATCTGAAGAAGTTGAGGGACATGCTTTGGTGCTATCGAAACTTAGAATACCAAGTCAAAAGAAGCAAGCCGGCTGAGTCAGGCCTTAGATGCTAATTAAATTAAAAAAAAGATGAACAAAAACAAAAACAAAAGCAAAACCCTTTTCTTCAGAAGAAGCTTTTTGTTTCTATGTAAATAGCAAACTAAAGCCTGAAACAACAAAGAAAACTCCATTGTTGATCCCAGAAACCTAGTTAATTAGACTTGAGGAAAGGAAAAGTTCATTAGTGCAGTCTCATGAATGCATCAGAATTCTGCAGAACATACAACATCAATAATCAACGATCAAAAACGAATATCAGAAACAGAAGATGACATGAAGAACATAGCCACAGCAGTAGCAGCAGAAATAAAAACCAGATCTTTCTATTGGTAAAAGATAGGAACTTGCATCATCACTAACATCCAAATAATGACGGAATTTCATGTACATAGTACAAAAGGTTAAGAATCATGACCTGCAGTAAAAGTTAAGAAGCGAGACCTACATGATACTGATTCATATCGATCGATGATGACTCTAGTTTATATCTGAAGAATCTGAATTACAAGATATATCCAAAAGCAGGAACTACTACTGCATAAAAGAAACTGAAATTAAGTGCAGGACTATAGCTACAATTGCCTGGCTCCATCCTGTCTGCCTCTTTTTCCTATTTTAAGAAGGAATGTTGTTGATGTAAAAAGAAGAACAAAAGAGAGGAGAGAGTTACATTTTAGTGCTCTTCATCTTTATTGCAAATGCAACCCAAATGACCATTTTGATTCACTTGGGAGTATTCCTTTCCCTGTGTGTCCCTTTGTTGTCAAGGTTAGAGAGGTCATTGAAGAAGATTGCATACAAGGAAATGGCCAAAATGGGTGGTTGAGAAAGATGAGAAGTGATTGTCCTGTTGAACCATTTCTCATCTTTGGTTTGCTTCCAAGTCCAACGCCACAAGTAACTCCATTCTCTCTCATCAAGAAAAAGTTCATATCTTTAGAGAGAGAGACACACAGACGCACACAAATAGGTAGTGTTTTGTTAGCGAGAGCTTGTTGTGAGAGTGCAAGAAGGATTTTAAAGAAGGGTCTCATATTTTATTTCACTTCATTTTCTTTTCTTTTTTCCTTTCTATTGTCATTATCATAGTCATACATTTCATCTTCCATTTTTTTTCATTTCTTTAATAAAATGGGTCATTTCTGTTTCAGTCCATACTGAAGGCCAGAGATTTTGTGTAACGCATCGACACCCCCTGAAAAAGAACGACGGTTCGATACCAGTATCACACTCGATCACTCACACTCACGGCCTCTCTAGAGTTGAGGTAGCGCAAGTTGATCGCTTTCACAAACACTCACATGCAAAAACAGCGGAATCACATACAATTAGGGCTTTGGGCCCACACATACGAAAACATACTCATTTACACATACAGCGGAAATAATTTAAAACATTTAAGTGGTCGAGCCACTTTTACAGTTATAGAAATAGTTAGGCCTTACAGGCCAGTACAAAATCTATACAGTACAAAAATAAAGCAGACTACAAACCGGAATGATAGAAATACTATGTTGTTGGCCGTTGCGATCCTGATATTCCTGCTATCTCTTTTCCCCGGTCCTGAACTACACGGAGAAAACACTTCATGCTAAGTTTTCTCTTAGTGGGAAAGTACAGAAAAATAACATAAATAAATAGAACATGAAGGAGGGAAACCTATCCCTCGACACAGACAATTGACAGAAATTAACAGTAATTTACAGAGGAGGGACACCTATCCTTCATTCTAAACAGAGTACAAATTTCACATTTAACAGAAGCAGATACAAAACATAAAGTTTCACAGTTGCACACATGGCCTGCGTTGTCTAAACAAACACGGGTAACGGATCATAGATGAAAGAGGGTGGGACCCGTGGTCACCACTGAAGGAGGCAGTGTCTTTACTTCACAGAACAGAGGGAGACTTACGTCTCAAACAGAGGTGTAGCTACTGACCCTTCTATGAATTCCCATCTACCCATAATTAGACTCGGCAGGCAGAAAATCTAATTTCACATTTTCATAGTTTTTCACAATTGCAGACAATTTTAATTGCAATAATGACATTGGTCACTTTTGACCAATGCAAGCACTTAATTGAAGTCGGCATAATTTGCCCAAATTTATAAAGTCCTAATTGGACTTAACACTGACTTGAATTAATTTTCCCTTCGTAGGAAAATTTACTACGACTCCAACGGACCTGGAATTATCCAATTCGGATATTCCTAGCTTGAGATAACTTAATTGGACGAAGACCTAAGTCCAAAACTCTTTTATACTCAATTTGCTACCTAAAAAACAAAGGCCCAAATCCAAAAGCCCAAAAACCATTCCCATATTGCAGATCCGCACGTCTACACGTGCGTCTATGCAAAGCCACGAACGTGGCTTTTCCTTCAAGTGCGTGGGGTTCACAGCCATGAGCACAGTATGTTGAAACACGAGCCTGCGTCTTCGGAAAGACACTACCACGATCGTGGTTTTGAAACCACGGGCGTGGCTTCGCAAAACACAATTCCACGATCGTGGTTTTGAAACCACGGGCATGCTTTCAGCCATTCGCTCCAATCCACGATCGTGCTTTCCAAGCCACGAGCGTGCTTTCGCTAAGATCTCAAGCCACGATCGTGCTTTCGTATCCACTATCGTGCTTTTGCACGTTACCTCAATCCACGAACGTGGCATGCATTCACGGACGTGCTTCAACCTTCTACGATCGTGACTCTTTAAGCCACGTGCGTGCTTTGAAGTCCACGATCGTGGTTTTTAAACCACGTTCATGGCTTCACTATCTGCATGTTCCACGAACGTGGAATCTCTCCCATGAACGTAGGCGTCTTCTTCTTTTATTCCAGATATCCTCTTCTACTCTAGAACAGAACACTCCATTTCAGATCATAACTCACCATTGTCCTTAATAATTTCTCATACTTAACATCACAGAAACACCACATAACAGAAAATAACCTTATTTTCTGATTTAACAATCACAACAGAAAACTCCATTTTGATTCAAAACACACCACATGCACGAACACTTAGCAAGAAATCACTCAAGGAAATAACTTTACTTTCCATACCTTTAAATCCAAGCTTAAGCTCTACTCCAAAAGCTTCAACAAGGATTTTTCTCCACTTCTATAATAAACGGAAAACACCAAAAACACTTCAAAAATCAAAACTAAAATCAACATACACCAACGTCTAAAACCATTAAAATGGTAGAAAAACGATCATCTAACTTGGTACAAAGCCTTACCTTAATTTCTTGTCTTCATCGAAGCTTCTTCTCCAAAATCACAATATATCTCTTTTAACTTTCTTCTCCCTGTATCACACACGATGAAGAAGATAAACAATTACATTTCTTCTTTTATTTTATTCCCTCTCTTGG
>JANIMX020000489.1:5301994-5317680 GCA_024582655.2 Erythroxylum kunthianum
ATTGTATCTATTATTTATATATGACAGATATAAAAATTAATTTTAATAAAAATAAATAAATTGTTATTTTAAAATTTATTATAATTTTTGGACACATATTAATATAAAATTATAAAATATATTGTATAATATATTAATGGACTATTTTGTAAATTTATAAAAATTTAGGGACTATTTCATAATTTTAAAAAATTGTCCGAAACGGAATCCGGTATTAACCGAAACCGATACAGTACCGTTTCAGAGCCCAATTCAAAATTAATACCGGTACGGATTTCATAACATTGGGAAGGACAGAGGTGCCCTTTGGTGTCACAATCACAGCAATTAATGTTTAAGGTGAGTGTCCCATTCCACGTCAGTATCAAGTCTGCAACCTAAGATTTTTACCCAAATCCCCATCCCAACCTGACCAGTCCAAATGACATAATAGGCTTCTTCTGGTTGGCTTACCAATTTCAATAGTTTTTCCCATTAAATATGTATAGGTTACTTCAATTCTATAATCTTATAGGAACCTTTTAATTCAAGAGGTTGAGACTTATCCCAATTTTAAAGAACACGGCTGACTAATAATAAAAATAAGTTAAGATTTATAAACTTCACTTAGATTTAATTGTATCATTTAATTTTAAATGAGATAACACATTTACAAATATTTAATTTAATATTTACCTTTTTAAATTTTATATAAATTATATAAAAAAGATTGGTTTGTTAATGCTGTTAAAAAATAAACATTGTAAAGATAACCTTTTGAATTTATTTATATAAAATTTTAAAAAAATAGTTATTAAATTGTTTTTTTGAAATATTATTAATTTTTTATTCCATTTTAAATTAATTGTTTATCAAATATATATATATAACTCAGTTTTTTTCGCTTTGTGAGGATCTGTATGGGACATTAATTGTACGCAGTCTTTCTCTTGTATTTTTTACAAAGAGGTTGTTTTCGTGACTCAAATTCATGACCTTTTAGTTACAAAGAAATAACTTTACTAGTTGGTCAAAATATTTAATTTTCAAGCGGAGCAAATTATTCCTTAACATACAATTTCTACTTGCAGTCGAGTAAAGATTCATTTTTCACGTGGGTCATTTGGAAGCAGTTTGTTTACTAATTAGGGGTAAAGCCGCATATTATAAGACCTTTCAAAATTTTACATATCAGCGAGATTTTTACTTAGTGTTGTTGTTATTGTAGTCAGAAAAATGATGTTCTCGAACAGAAACAAGACTCAAAACCTTATTATCATCAAAATTTATTCCTTTTCTTGTTCTTTAGCAAGAAGCCAACTCCTTAACATAATACAATAAAACATTTTGTTAAAGCCAACCAAAAAAAGAAAGAAGTTGAAATGAGACCATGAACCTTCCTATAACGACAGAAACGAATGATGGGGATGATTGGAATTTTACTTGGCCTCAGCCTCGCACGTTACAGCAACCAGAGAACACAATAATAACCACTAATTCTTAAACAAATTGGAATTAACGTAAGTGGTTCTCAACTTTGGGTTGCATGATTAGCAGTTGGTCTTCTAAGATTCGACCAAACTGCCATAAATATTAGGTCAAGTCACATGTGTAAGCAGGAAGAAGAAGAGGAAGAGGAGGAGGTAAGTTTCTGTCAAATAGAATAATGGAGTAGACTAATAATTCCCATAAGGTGATGAAAATTGAAATATATGGCTTTGGTTGGTGGTTGAGTGGTTGCCATTATTGGGGCACATGCTCCCAACTCATAAATTAATAGAATCCTTAAAAAAAAATCAACATGTATTATATACTTCATCGAGAATTATTAGTAGCAAGACGAGTTTTGGAGTAACTGATGAAGTTATTATTTTGTGATTGAAAGGTTATGGGTTCGAGTCACGAAAACAATATTTTTGTAAAAAATATAAGAGAAATGTTGCATACAATTGACGTCTCTCGCAAAACGAAAAAATTGAATTTATTATGTTGTTATGTTATTGAGAATCATTAATAAGAAGGGATTTATAAAAAAAGGAGTAAGGTTAGTAAATTGAGTTTGGTCTAATTAACTTTGGTAGTGATTTAATTTTAATTTTAATTTTAATTTAATTAAACTTTGTATTAATCTCATTTTATATTTTTAAATATGAAATTCTCCTTATAAATTTAGATTTATAAAATATAATTTCATATTAAAAGCTATTGACATTAATCTTACACCACAATTAGGTCCTCATCAAGCATCCTTCCTCCTTTCTTTTTTCTAAATTAGTTTCTAACTAATGTTAGACCATTTTAAAAAGATAACCAAAATTTAAAATTTTAGAATTTATATTTTAGTATCTAATATTTAAATTTTTTTAATTAAGTGTTCAAACTTTAAAAAATATTTTTATTAATATTATTAACAGATAATATAAATTAATATTTAGATAAGTTACATAACATTCTCTTTCTTCATAAATTTTGCACATTAAATAAGTGATTATATATAATTATCATAAGAGTAATGGCTAACCCTTAGCGGAACTTTGAGTCAAACGATCAATATCAAACTTAAGAAGCTTGCTTCATAATCTGCAATTTACAGTATAACTGTATTGATCGTCAACTTAGACTTCTCATAGTTACTCAACCTATAAAAATGAACCCTCAACGGCACTCCTTATCTTTCACGAGTATAAACTCGACTTTTTTGTTATAGAATTCTTACTATCTGATCTCTTTCATCCTATCAAATAAGTTTTTTCAATTCTTTTAAAATTTAAAAACTTAAAATATAAACTATAAATTATTATTTTTTAATGGCACCAAGTGAAATACAGGAGGAAGCAATGACATTACGTGTTTTAGTTGGCACAAGCAGGAGAAGAATCAATATTTGGCCATTTCAGGGAATACCCACATCCCCATTTATGCCAAATTTCCATAATCGAACTGTAAAGATCACACGCATTTTCAGATAACTTCAAAGGCTTGTCATGTCACTTCCAAACACAGGCCAATGCTTTAAATGGGATGGGTAGCAAACACGCGTTGGAGTTTAGGGGAACGAAAAGGAGATGCCATTAGGTGGAAGCAATTTGACAGACAAATAAGGTTCAGTGCTGTTTGATTGATAAGGATTGGTGCATGTGTTCCTACTTCCTACCTTCAGGGTTTGTTCCAGCAGTCCTGAAAGCCTGCGATGTGGCAGATTTCTGCACATACGTGAAGATCATATTTGCTTTCTTTTTCCTCCTTTCTTCTTCAAATTAATGAGTCTGGTAGATGGAGGTCGACCCCTAACAATTTCTGTATTCCATCTCTTTTTTTTCCCCCCTTCAATTAGGCTCGCCTAACATAAAATCCAAACCGTGGCTTGAAATAATTGATAAAGTTACTCTTTTGTAACAGAAAAGTTACGAATTCAAGTCACATAAATAATCTTTTTGTAAACATAAAAAAGAAATATTGAGTATAATTGGTATCTCTAACACAACTATCGTAAAACGGAGAGATTGAATTTATTGTGTTGTGTTGTATTGTTTAGGTCATCCAGCTTGATCCTGGGCAAGGGCAAGGGGAGCACCCGCTCATAACCCACACTCAAAAGAAAAAAAATACACTACTTATTAAGGGCCTACTTTTATAAAAAATAAAATAAGTTCATCTTTATTTTAAGAGTTGCCCAGGCTCCACTTTAATAAAAAAAATTTTAATTATTTTATTTTACTTCGAGCCCATAAAATATTAGGACGGCCTGAGTCCATCCTAAAATAAGTCACCTAAGGAGAGGAGATATTAAAAGTTAGGGTAAAAGACCCTGTTCATTAAAAACTCTCTAATTTAAAAAAAAAATCAAACAATTTTTAATTTTTAAGAAAAACCCGCTATTTTTAATTTAGGATAAAAATATTGATAAAAACACATGCAATATAAACTAATTAAATATTACTAATATAATAATCCGACTCATCTCTTAAATTCAACTTGAACTAATTAAATTTATCTTAAATTAATAATTTAAAATTATTACAATAAATTATTAATTTAATTAACTTAGTTCGAATTTTAATAGGTACGATAAATCTACTAAATATGTTTCGTAATTTTTTTAGCCGAATTGTAAGAGAATAAGTTTTTTTCCTATAAAACTAAAATTTAAAAAGAGTTTTTTTGGTAAATTTTAAATATCAAGATTTTTTTAAGATTTCTTAAATTATAGGAAATCTTCTTGTCTTTTACTCTAAAAATTATTATGAATTTGATTAGTCTAGTAAGTGTATTTTGTCATTATTTTTTAACAGAAATATAAGATAATATATATATCAAAATATTTTTCTGAAATTTGTTAAATTATAGGAGATGTTTGTTTCTCTTTACTCTAAAAAATATTATGAATTGATAATAATAATTAATATGATACTTCAACTTGTGGTGGGGATGAAATGATTCAATCTTAGAAATTTTCATGTTCACGAGTGGACATATGAGTTGTTTGCCTATTAAGGTGCCTGAAAATGACTTATATGGTTGGTTGCTAGAACAAATTCAATATCATCTCTTTAATGTTTGAATTTATTAATATCAATTGGATAGAATTATTCTTGTTTGATAAGAAGGCAAGGAAATAAATTAAAGGGTAAAAATATAAATCTTTTTTTGTAGTTTAAGAAATTTTAGAAACTTTTTTGACGATATTTAAAAAGAAAAAAAACTCAATTCCCTATAAAAATTCCTTCTTTTAAACTAAAATTAAAAAAAATGACGATTAAACACACATAATATAAATATCACATATAGAATAATTAAATGCCACTAATATAATAATTTAACTCAACTTTTAAATTTGATCCGAAAGAATTAAGTTTAACTTAAATTAACAATTTAAAATAAATATATTTATACAAAATACATTTTTATGTGAAGTTTTAATAAAAGAATATTTTTTTGAAAACTTAAGGGTTTGTTTGTTTCCATTTTTATTTTTGTTTCAAATTCAGTAAAATAACTTATTTTTTAGTCATTTGTTTATGTTTTTAGTTTTGTTTCTTCCAATTTTTAAAAATTATGAAAATCATAAAAAGCGGTTTTTATTTTTGTTTTTGTTTTTCTTATAATCTTATTTATTATTAACTAAATATATATTATTTAATATATTAATTATTAATAAGAATTATGAATAATTTAATTTTAATAAAATTAAATAAATTTATTTTTAATAATTAGTAATAAATATAATCAAATTTCAAATATATCTTGATATAATAATTAAAATAAATATTAATTTGTTAGTAAATATTATATAAGAGGTTAAAGTAAATTATTTAATTAAAAATTATTTATTTTTAAATTTAATCTAATATGTAATTATTATGGGTATTAAAAATATAACAATATTAACATTAACAACCAAGCAAGTTTTTATTTTTATTTGATAGAAAATCAGTAAAAATAGAAAACAAAAATTAAAAATCAGAACAGAGAAATAAAAGCAAAACACCAAACAATCCTTAAGTTTTTTCAAGAATTTTAAAGATTAAAAGATTAGGTTTATGTCTTTTTATCCTAAGTTAAAATACATACTTTACAGATTATTACATATTTCTGAAAATTTAACTTTTACCTATCTGAAAAATGGCAGCTTAATGTAATGCATGGACATGCATCTTCCTTTTGTTTTTTATTTATTTAAAAATTTTGTATCCTTCAGGCTCAATCAATGCAGGACTTTCAGGTCCATTCATGGCTATAGTTTTAAAGGTTGAAGATAAGACTAGTCTTTCAACTTCCTGAACAGAGACAGTTCAGTCCCTCCATAGGTCGTTTCAGTAGTCAGTACAAACACATACATTCTTCTGTACACCTGAGAAATTTTCAGCAAACTTCCAAAACTTGAAGTCTGACATTATCATTTTCAGACTCGTGGATGTTTTGCATGTTAGATCTTATAATTAAGTTCATTAAAGGACAAGATCAGGAACCATGCACCCAATTTAGCACATAGTCCAGAATTCTCACATAGGGACTCGTTTAACATATTTTCCCAGAAAATTTGATTCAGTATTAACCTTTAAAAATCACAACTTTGAAGAAATTTCAGTATAATCATTGAGGACCAGATGATTCACCAACTGATGCAACATTGATTGAAGATCACAACTAATCACACAACTGCTCCAACTTTTCCCAATAAACAAATCTTATATGATTAACCTTTTGATTCTATGTCCACATCATACACACAAACCCATCTAATCTGACATGACAACTTTTACTTGGTGGGAATGAATTATTGGTTTATGAACTGTAGAACATAAAAATCAAAGAAACAGATTATGAAGAGCACTTCATGGTAATAATTATGATTAGGCTTGCACTAACCAAGTAATCAACCAAAGCATCAAGAAGCCGACCACTGCCACTAATGACACAAAAAGTCTAAATCCACATCAGTGGCTCCACTGGAATAAGGTCAACAATGTATAATTTGAAGTAAAAAAGGAACTATAATTAATCCAGATAATCTTCAAATGGAACATTATGATATATATTGAATCACAGAGAACAGAAAGTTCTCAGATAATATAGCAAAAACCATATTCTTATTTCCTCCAATATCTGCAGAGTATTCAGAAATAAGAGAATACCCAACAATGTAATCTGACAAAAAGTCAAGATCCTGATACTTAAATGCCAACTTGAACTGTAAAAGCTTTATAGATTTATATTCTTCACGTAAAAGTGCCAAAAGTTTGTCTGAGAACTTGATGCATATCAGACTTTTAGGCAAGACTTATATCTCTGTGGTTCTATATTCTTCAGGTGTAGGTTCTAAAGTTAGTCTGAACTTGTGAGCCAGTAAAACCAGTAATCACCTTGAGGTGAAGCGCAAAGACCAAGTTGTTTCCGTTTCAACAGTCAGAACAGAGTAACACTTAAGAAATAACAAACTTCTATATCAATTTGATCACAATTCAGGATAACATAAGGTGGATTTAGAACAAGCAGACCTAAACAAACATAAACTAACAGACATTTTTCAAGCAACCAAAACACTGATGACGCAACCACATCTCAGTGAGCCCCAACCAAAGCCATCCTGTAAACCCATTCCTTCTACTATTTTTGCCTTTGTTTTCATCTGGCCTTTTTGTTCCATTCTTCAAATTTGATTGAAAGGAAAGTGACCTACTAGGTTCTGACTCTTGATTTCTCCATTGCCTTTGGAGCTGTGCACCACAAAAAAAATGTTCAGATCATACATCATATCCAATCTCAAAGAAATTAGCTATAAAGATGTGTAGCAAAAGCCACTATAAATGTAAGCTGAAATAGCAGCTTGCAGGAAGTATTTTGGAACTTGGAACAAGTACGAAATCATCATAGTTCTAGTTAGCCTCGGGCATTACGTAAAATTTTCCATAAAATAAGGAATTTTAAACCAAAGTTTCTCAGCAAACAATGCTGTGATTAAACTCTAGCAGTCACGTTCAGGCTTCAGGTCTCAGGCATAACACAAATCAAGGAAAGTTAAGGAAAATTGTTGGGTTGATCTACTCTCTTGATCAGAGTATCATGTTGTTTGTAAATATTGAAACTGCCTGTTTATGCACCAACGTAGAGATTAGTCTACATACCTAAGCCAATGGCATCCGGGGTTTTCATAATTTTAAGCCGCGTGCAAGTTTCGATAAACATCCTGGTACAAAATCAAATTACACTTAGAACAGTGTAATAACAAGAATATAAAGGGGAGTTTCTTTCTTTTGGTGTAGGAAGAGAAACAGAGAGAAGTTCAATGTCTGCTGTTATTACAAAACATATGTAACAAAGAAAAGTTGCCAATTGTTCAACATCCAGAGACAAGAAACAATAAAGCTGTATCCTTCAGTGTGACGGAAAAAAACAATTGCTCAAATTTAACCAAACTGAAGCTGGGCAAAGCAACACCACTTACTGTCAGCTGACAGGTTTTTATCTATTGAATAAAATATTAATGAATGGAAACTTCCGCGAAAACTATATCCAGGCACACAAATGGACCAATATGTGTATACATACAAAAAAGGAGAAAATCATCTCGACAAAATTAAGGTGAAGAAATAGTTTCATTTCATCTCAGATACAAGGATATGCAGTATAATGAGTATTCAGAAAGGAAGTCATGTGAAATATCATCGACCAAGAAGATACACAGCATTTCATGCATCAAAACACACAATGGACAACCACATATTCACTATACTTTTTAGTTTTCCCTCTACAACCAAAACAAGAATTTATCAAAAATGTATGCGTATCAAATACTCCTGTATTGCAATGATAACCATGCAATACAGGCTCAGAAAGGAACTAAATGGACTATACAAAGGGTGATACACTAGCCACTAGTCTCTCTGTAATGACAACCAAAATCTATCAAAAACATGAAAATTGCAAAGCTCAGTTGGAATCATTTAATAGTTAACTATTTCTCATTGTTGGCTGTCACTTTCAGTTTCTCCTGCTTTTTTCTCTTTCTTATATCATCCCTAGCTTATATTTTAAACATGAAAAGCAATCCATCAAGTTAAGCTGTAGTTAAATACAATTCTATGGTTTACACTTAGTCTAGGGAAAATGGAGACAAAGAAGGTAGAAATAAGACAGTCAAAACTTACACCCATGGTACATCACCAACAAGCATCCAGTCATTATCCTTATCTTCATATGTAAGTAGATATTCTGATCCATGGAGAAGATCGATCAACTTGCTCTCACTCAGCTTTTCCCTCCCTGGAGCTCCATGAGACCCACATTGACCTGAAATCACCAACAAACTGTAGCCATCACATCCATGCAACAGTAGATCTATTTTGAAGAAAGAATCTATAGTTAGAGCTTCCAGAACACCAAATCCTTAACACGACATCATCACGAGTGTGACCTCAAGGACAAGTATATAGAAATAGCTCACCAATGGTAAAACCACTGAACATCTTCTCCAGTGCAGAAGACAAATCCTTATAAGTGGAGTAATTTCTCAGATCAACCTTCCGGAGATAAGGGGCACCATCCATGCTAACCTTCACAAAAAGTGCACCAGGACCAGGCTTTCCATCAACCTCATCGTTGTTCTTTGAAGTAGTAGCCAAGGTGTTCTTCCGGAACGATTTTATTGGAGGCCAACCAACAACCTGTGCTCTGTCAAAAACAAAAATAGCAAGCATCATCATTATTATTCCACGCTCTTCTACTCCCAACACCAAATTCCCTTAATTGAAACTAACTTGGCAGCAGCTGCACTACTGTTGTTGTTAGAAGCACCGGTCAGGTTTGGCTTGGTTCCATTCGTGGCAAGAGGTTGTTCTTGCAATGCTCTCTGTGGCAAATCTTTCGGGGTAGCTGACTGAGACCCAGAAGGCCTGGATGAAAGCATCGCATTAACTCCCGAACAACCAGAAAACATCCCTTGCCCCACAGAATGTGGAGATTCAGACTCAGACCCAGCTCCATGAAACATCCAGTTTTTTTGTGTATATGAAGAACCCTTGACCTCTGAGAAACCATCTATGGTGTCAGAGAATCCCCTTTTGTTGCCTGAAATTACGTGTTTCTGTGAAGACGAGCAGATCACATCCTTGGAAGGCAGTAAAGAAAAGAGAAAATTTTCATTAAGTTTGCCTTGGCTATCTCTTTCTGGGGATTGGGATCCCGGAAGACCTAGCCTCAACTCAGTAGCCTTCATAGTAATATTGTTCTTATTTTCTTCGGAGAAGCTTGGGGCTCCAGAGCTGTCAACTGAAGAACAATCTGACAATCCAAGATAGTTTCTTTCCTTTAACCCAGAGCCATTCTGGGATATGCAATCAATGGAGGGTGAAGAGGCCACTAAACAAGCACTGCTCTGCCCTTCTTCCTCCACACCCAATAAAGGCGGAGACATCAGACTTAGAAATTCACAAAACAGCCTCCTTAACAGCGTAAAACCAAACAAATACAAGTCAAGATTGCTGCTATTTAACTAAAGCACATTGAGCACACCAAAAACTGAGCATTCAGAAGTCAAGAAACCACATAATCATCTTCCATCCTTGAGCTAAACCAATTTTCCTCCAAAAGAAAGGAAAGTAAACGCAACTATTACCAAATAATCATAGATCTTTATCAGCCATTTGAAGGCACATAAAAACACTTCCAAGCTTAAACATAAATGAAAATAATGGCAGAAATGACAAATTAAGAATTATACTTGTGAGGTAAAAACAAGTGAAAATCTTATCTTCTTCATCATAGGAAATGCTAAGGTTGTATTCGGGTGTAACTTTTAAGGAACATAAATTACTATAAATTTTATTATTAAGTCCACCACAACTCCTTTTATATAATGTTAGTCAACAAGAGGTCCACAAAAATAAGAAAAACAAAAAAAGGAAGCATCTTTCATGTCTAACTTCACCTTTTCACAAAGCAAAGAGTGAATAAACAATAAATAATGGGGTTAAAAAGGTAGGGAAACGGTCACACAAGAAACACATTTACCATAGAACTAAGACACCAACGAGATCTAACAAGCTGCGGAAGAACTCAACTTTCTTTGTTCCAGAGTTACAAAAATCTACAATTCTTCAGATTTAGAACTAGGAAGTCAGAATCACGTACCTGAAAGGAAGATCCTCGCAAGCTCCGACCGTAACAAGAAGAGAAGATCAATCAATACTTTCAAATAACCCACAAAGAGAATGCAGGAAGCAGAGTCGCTCCAGAGAGAGAGAGATTGGGGAAAGAAGAGTTCCAAGTTCGAGGATCCTCCATCAAAGCAGAAAGCAACAAGAGCTGGAAGCCAACAGCCAAGTCGAAGCTAAAAGAAAACAAAAAGCTGAGAGCGTGAGAGGGGCAAAGAGGAAATTAGACCCAAAAGTCAGTGTTATATTTCTCTAAAGCCTTCACGGTTCGTACAACATGCGCCGATCTAGGTGGGAATCTTGATCCTACGGCTGGTATTTGGCTAGTAGGATGCATCTCGTCCGTTGATTGCTGTAGGGACAAGAATAAACATCTGTCCTTGTCGCATTTAACGTTTGTTTATATTCTCCGCCAGACAAAGTTCTTATTCAAAGATGGTTTGCTGCTTTTATAAATTATTACGGGGCTGTCGGATGTTGAATGCCAGTTTTACCCCTCTCTTTTTATTGAATGACTAATTCGTCCCTGACATTTTAGCTAACCACAAATTAGCATATTCATGTCTTTTGTCCTAATAGTTTATGATTCTAAATCAGTGATTTCTTTTGTATAAGGAGAATTTGTAATTTGTAATAAAATAAAAAACTTAAATAATATATTAAATAATTAATAAATGATTTATTAAATAATAAATTTTATTATAAATAAATTTGAAGACTATTTAATTTTTAATTTTTTATTATAAATTTTTTATTTGAAGTTTAATTGTTATTGTTGTTTTTTTAAGTAGATTATTCAGAAAGATTGTATTTTTAGATATGTTATTGTGTTTCTATTTATTCGGTATGTTCTTGTTTTATAATGAGGGCAAGTCTTGGAATAACTGATAAAGATTATTCCTTTGTAAATATAAGGTCACGGGTTCGAGTCACAAAAATAATCTCTTTGTAAAAAAATACAAGATGAAAGCTGCGTACAATTGACGTCCCTCACTCAACTCTTACAAAACATAAAAACTGAGTTTATTGTTGTTATTCTTGTTTTGTAACAATTAATTCATTGATTGAGTTTGTATTAATTTTTAAGAAAATTCTTATCTTAGGAATAATTTTTTTAATAAATATTAAGTTTTTTATTTTTTATTAGCTATCAAACTCGTAAACTTTCGGTCATAAATAAATAATCTTATCAGTTACTTCAAAACTCGCTCTTCCTAAATTGTAAATTTAAAAAGCTTAATTCTTCATTGATTATTGGTAGGCCTTAAAATTAAAAAGATATTGTTTTAAGTAGTTGTAGGCAAATATATACACAAAAGAATTAGTACAACAAACAAGTTTTAAGCATATAATGACCCAAAAAAATCAATATATTAACTCAAATTTTGCATTATTTGGTAATTATGAGTTACCCCTCGGGGTACAACAGGAATTACGCTGGAACAAAAAGGGTCACCAGCAAATAAACGTGGTAGTCACGAAAGTGATAATTACAGAAATACCATATTATTACCTGTTCTGTCCCGACTCGTTTATTTTATTACGTAAATGCCCCAAATCATTGTTCCATTTTAACAACGAAAACAAAAGAGAACGGGGGTATAATGGGAAATGAACAGAGAAGTGAATGTGGAATTATATAGGTAAAAAAAGGAGTTTGCATTTATTGAAAGAAGAAATAGTAAAGAAAGTGAGGAATTAATGAGAGAGTAGTGTGATTGGGGAACAAGAAAGCGGCAATTTAACTCCGTTTGTCGGGTAACGGCACAGACATTGTCCGTTAACTTCTTTTCCGTTATTACCCTCCCTCTCATTTAATTGAGTGCATTAATTATTATTACTTATAAAATAGTTAAATAAGAGATCTTGGCTATAATTAAGTATCTAATTTTTTTTTTTGTGGACGAGTGGAATTCACTCGCATTAAATCATAGATTAAGTTGGAAACCTTTTTTTCTTTTAGGGAATCAATTAAGTTTCTTAAAATTATATAATTTTAAGTTACAAAAACATATAATAAAAATAATCGTAACTGCGATTCAATACAACAAACTCAATTTTCACACTTTACGATGATTGTATGAGAGACATCATGCGAGGCCCTAAACTATACCCTATATAAAAGTGCTTGTAATAAGTGTTAACGATTAGGAAAGTTAGTGTTGTGTGTTGTGTATAGAAGAGAAGAAGACAAGCAATATGAGTGAAGAATAATAGTTTTGAAACACTTCTTTAACAAGATATGGAATTTTGGTGCTAGTTCTACTAAACAAATATCGGTATTTTAGCCATAATTTTATCTGTCGACATCCAAATAGGATGATTTTAATTACGTATGAAACTACATTCATATGTATACAACTTTCATGAAGGAATCGAGTTTGAATTCTGTCTCTAAGGATTCTAAAATTTGACTTGAAGTTGAATTATGGTTGTTGTCTATGTTTGTGCACAGTCTATAGTCGTTTAAGTATAACTTTAGATTACTAAACCAAATTGCATAATCTTTATGTAGTTAGAAAGTTAAGACAAATATGAAATGTTGTTTAGAAGATCTTATTACCTAAAACCTTCACTTTTTTGTTGGAATGGCCATACAAAATAATAGGATAAAATAAATTTTGTAATGTCTTAAATGCTTTCATCGATTTATTGTTGTAAAGATTTATAAAAAGTTTGATTGAGTGTGAATGAGCATTTTCAATTTGCATTGCATATGTGATGCTTGATCTCTCTTACTTGTAATTTTGAACTATGATATGCTTTGTTTTATCCAGCCAAGTCATAATTGTGAGTAAATAAGCATGTTTAAAATGGTCTGCAGCTGCTTCTGTTATCAGACACACAACGTCTTATGTTTTCGAGACTTTAGTCTTATCTATTTCTATAGAGACCAATTAGGTATCTTCTGTTCTGGTCCTGTTACCCATTTTTGAAAATGATTAGCATGAAATTCTGTATACAATTGATCTCTGTTTTGATTTGATGCAATTGATAACTGAATATCCCTATGCTTTGAATAATCAAACATTGTTTTGTGACATGTCCTGAATTATTTG
The DNA here is from genome assembly GCA_024582655.2 of Erythroxylum kunthianum. NCBI lineage: Eukaryota > Viridiplantae > Streptophyta > Magnoliopsida > Malpighiales > Erythroxylaceae > Erythroxylum > Erythroxylum kunthianum. Next base: position 5,315,685 of record JANIMX020000489.1, read on the forward strand.
CTTGTAATGGTTAGATGACTGCAAGAAGCAATCGTCATCTTGTATCTTCCTTTTGTTATTATTTCTCACTAAGCTATATGCTTAGTACGATGGTTTTTTTTCCTCCATGTAGGTCTTGATTAAAAAAGGAGTATTAGGCTGAGACAACCGCAGTGGCAAAATAATGATGTTTTATGTTATGAGCTTAAGTTTTGAATTGTAATCCTTTGAGACTTTTTTTTTCCTATAAATGTTCTATAATAATCATAACAAATGATTACTTCGATGTGTATTATGTCTTGTTTATAACTTAATGACTTATGAAAAGTGATGAATATTTTTTTGTTTTTTTGTTGGGTTTGTTGAAATGTTTTAGTTTCTTGGTTCGTTTTGTATGGCATATGTTTATTCTCATAAGGGGTATTAGAGTGTTACACATTAATTGTATGCAATTTTTTTTTTTTGTATTTTCTTACAAAAAGTTTATTTTCATGACTGGAACTTATGACGTTCCAAGTTTAACCTTATTAGTAACTTCATTTAATGTCTATTAACATAAGATGAATCATTAGTTACAAGTAAACTAAACTTGTAATATTTAAAAATAAATGACTTTAGACAAATGTTTTGTTAGAGTAAATTTCTTTAAAAAAATATTTAAATTTTTTTCGTTTTGACATATGATATAATTTAATTTAATTTAATTTTTAAAATAATTAACTAAGAATAAAAGTTCATTAAAATTTATAAATATTTATTAAAATTAATTTGAAATCTAAAAAAAAGACTACGAAATGTGGTACAGTGAAAATGACGGCGTGGGAGTCTTAGGATAGGACATTATCGTAAAATATCAAATAAGCAAATATCCATTTGGTAAGCTTTGGTTTTATAGCCACAGGTTTTGCGGGGATGTCCCACGACATTGGGACATCTTCTCCACTGTTGCCGCTGACTTTAACTAACATACTTGAGTGACACTGTTTACACCCCTTAAACTCGCTTAATTAGTGGCTAATCAATCTTTCTCTATTTTAAACCCCAAATGACATTATCCCGATTAGGGATGATATTTGTGTCTAAGTTCAATCCAAAATTAATGAATTCAATTTGAATTGATTAGAATTTGAGCCTGATTTTTTTATTATTTTTATATTTAAGCTTTGTGTCAAATTCATACTCAAACTCTATATTCCAACTTAATTCAAAACTCTTATATATAAAATATAATTTATTAAAATAGTTTTAAATTAATTGAACTTGTTTCGAGTATTATATTTGTTTAAGATTGATTGGGTTCAAACTCGAGCTCAGACCTTAGATTCCAAACTCGTTCGATCTTAAGATTGGAGTTGAGTTGAAGAGAATAAAGTTTAAGTAGGCCTGATGTAAGCCTAGTTTTGATATGAGTAGTCGAAGCATATTTTTATTTTTAAAATTTTAATAAATGATTGATTTAAAGTTAAATTAAATATTTAACAAATATTTATGAAAGGCGCGGTCATGTGTTAGCGATATAGATATTAAGACCTTGTTTGTTTGAGTTGATAGATGATAACTGATTGTGAAAATCTACTTTTAGTAATTTATTGAATCAGAAGTTGTTTGAGGCTTGAACAACTATCAGGAGCTGTTTGGTGTCCTTTACCAAATAGCTAGTAATTAAATCAGGAGTTATTTGGAGCTATCAGCTTCTCCCAAACGCTAAAACAAACAGGCTCTAAAACTTATAAAGATCAATGGGTCGGGTTATGAGAGGATCTGTTTTGTTCACGTTAACGGACAAATTAAAGTTGGAGAAGTCCAAATCAAACAGACCCGTTTTTTATGGGCTCGAGTTAAACAGTCCTTGAGTAGTTGATTTCATTCAATTTTATTACATACCAAATAATTACGATCCGAGCTTATTTTGTGTCCTTGCGTAGCAATTTCCAAGGCTTCGTATTATTTTATTAAAATAAAGGACAATGAATATATATATATATATATATATATATATAGTTATATATATATATAT
>JANIMX020000489.1:5377091-5398000 GCA_024582655.2 Erythroxylum kunthianum
GTGACCATCAGTCGATCAGCATAAATATGAGCTAACTCCCAACACAACTTTTTAAAAAATGTTGCTTATCATTTTTGCCGACAAATATTTTACAAGCACAACGACGAAATATGCGTCGTTAAATTTATTGACGATGAAAAAAATATTAGTCGTCCTTTCGTCGTGTATGAAGGCGTTGACATCTAATGGATAACGAATACTGGTTTCGTCGTGAAATTTTATACAACGACGATTATTTTCGTCGTGAAATTTTATACAACGACGATTATTTTCGTCGTTAAAGTTTATTTGTAATTAACTTACAATACAAATTAACAACGATTATTCGTCGGCTCTTTAATAACAAATAATGGTATTTAATATTAATTTTATACTTGTGATTTTTGTATTCATGCTATTAAACAATATTTTTTATTTTATATAAGAATGTAACAAAAATTGTTGTCACAACTAGTATAGTGTCCAACAATATAAAGAGCTTTCAATTGATGTAGTGTCTAATAAGTAGAGGGGTTTCTTTTATAACAAAAGAAAACCCCCACATTTTCTCTTCTTTTCAATGTGGGATAACTTGCTCACTTTAATTTTCAATAAAAATAGTGACGAATCTTCGTCGCCATTCATTAACTTCTACTTCGTCGACGAATGATATTCGTCGTTTATTTATTTTTTATTTTTCTATTTTTTACTGCCACGACGAATACATAATTTCGTCGTTATGTGATAGAAAAATACTACCAGGCGATGAATATCTTAATTCGTCATCGTTTTTTTGTCGACAAAAGTCTATTTTATTATAGTGGGTAATTATCTATTTTTCTATTATCTATACGATGATTTTTAATTAAAACGATAAAACTAAATTAAAGTTCAACACAACTAATAACCAATAATGTAGATCAAACGAAGATTAACCAAATCAAAGAAGTAGTACTTAAGTAATGAATCCCATTAAGATTTTTAAGATATTAACTCTTTATCATGCAATTTAATTAAAGAGCATTGGCAATTTTCTACTTTATGTTAATATATTTCTCAAGACTATCAATACCTAACCCTAAGTTGATTAACTAAATCTCTTTATAATTAAAGCTTCTAATATTACATTAATCCATTTGAATTTCTCTATTAGGTTTGAACCTAATATGAAAATATCGACCAATTTTTAGGTTTGCATGCAACTCTTTTCAATTATGCTAGATCTATACGAACAAATGATTTCTCAATCTCACCCCAAACATATTAATTCAGGGAATAATCTTAATCCAACGAATAAAAAAAATAAGTCGCATTAAATAAAGAATAAATTCACAAAATTCATCCCAAGGTTCATCATACCTAGGCATTAAATAAATTTAGTTTGTAAAAATAAAAAAAACATAATCAAGGATTTCGAAGAAAATTTAGAAACAAGAGAATTCATTATATATCCAGTTTTTTCTAATAAAATTCACATAAACTCAATGAAAATATGTTTACATAAATATTAAATATATATTAATATTTAATTATGATGTTACAAATGATTTTTTTTTGTTGGTTGTGAAATTTCTCTTAATTATTTTCTTTTTGACTACTTTCAAGTAAACAAACTTTGCTTTAATCGTCCATAGTAGAATAGATATGTTTGCAATCTTATTAATTAAGTAAAAGGTACAACCTTTTATTAGTCAAAGACATCATAAATGAATTTAATAAATGTGTCCATAAAATAGCTATAAACAAGTTCACAAATAAATGTTTGTGAACTTTTAAGAGTTAAAGCTATATTTGTTTGTATTTATTGATGTGTTAAATGAGCATTGAATTGAATTTTAAGATCATTAATTTAATTGGAGAGTTAATAAAAAAAACATAACAATAATTTTCACTTTTTTGCAAGAGTTAGGTAAGGGACATCAAATATACGCAATATTTTTCTTGTATTAAAAAAAAAAACTGTTTTCGTGACCCGAACTCGTGATATTTTAGTCACAAAGGAGTAACCTCACCAGTTATTCTAAAACCCGCCCTCTGTTAATTATCTCTAACTATTTTAAAAAAATAATATAGCATTTTATTTTGCATTAAAATTAGTAGCATTTAATATTTTCAAGTTTAAACAATAATTATTTGGTGGAAAACTGACTTTTTTATTTTTTAAGAATTTTTTTCTCATGAGCTCCACTCTAAAATATATTATTAAAATTGTATAAATTTATTATATTATTTTAATAAAAACTATCACTTTTTAATTGAGTCATATTAAAATTTAATTAATAAAAATTAAAATAATTGTATATAAGATAAAAGCAAAATATTATATTGTTTCTAATCATTTCAGAATATATAAATATCCAAACATCATCATCAAGACAATGAATTAAAGCCTAAAAGACATTATCACTAAATTCACTATTTTTTTCATTATTGTAAAAATTAGATTGAAAATTTAATTAATAAGAAAAATATTTAATTAGTATTTGATTAAAGATGAAGTAAAATTAAAGAATTTAAAATATAATTTAAAATGATTATTTATAATCATAAAAAGTTAAAAATAAAATAAGATAAATAAATAAAAATTAATTAATTTACTAGATCAATTAATTAATAAATTTATTATAATAAATTAAAATAAAATTAATAAAATTAATTTTTTATAATTTAATTAATCACCGTTTTATTTTTTTAATTATTAAAATTTTCCTTCTTGAGTCATAATCATAAATTAAAAACTATTAGGACCAGACGTAAAAAGTTGCTCCAAATGCCTACGTGGCGTTAAGGCAGGATTTTGGGTGCTGAGCTGGCGAAAAATGGACCCACCTCTCCGGCTTTTGACAGGACAAGATTCTACCGACTACCACCAAAGTATCTCATACGATTTTTAGATATTATCGCCAGTTTCTACTCTGGGCCCTACTTTTCCACGTCATCAGTCTCATTGCCGGCCCCACGCACACAGTGTCTCTCTCTTTTCAGTTTTCATTTCCCTCTCAGCGGAAATTTTGGTTTCCCACTTTCTCCTTGTTTCAAACAAATCGCTCTCAACTCGAGGCACCCTCAAAGGACCGTCCATCCAACGGTCTGCACATAGACACGTGTACTACAAACCCGGATCTAGACCATCCGTGACAAGTGGCGGAGACAGGGAAACGGGCAACTAGAGAACGATCACAAACCGTTTGATTGATAGTTGACGGTGTATGTCCTGCCCGAAACGTCATCGGGCAGATCTGAATCGCCTTTAAGAAGTCGTCATCACCATCCCTGAGTTCCTCGTCTCAGGTGAGGAGGGTCGAAGCCCTCTCCTCTCTCTCTTACTATGTGTTATTAAGTTCTTTTGTATTTTGTTGGAATTATGATTTCGGACCAGTGAAAGATCCGACCAGAGGGCCATATGGCGTCGGCCGTTCTAGGCAGCCGGAATGAGCCCTACTGGGGCGACCACAAGGTGTATGTGAGGAAATATGGCGCTGTTTCCGCTGCTGCTGGTGTTGATAGTGGTAATGCTTCGTTTTTCAGGGCCAGCTCCGGCCAGAAATTGATTCCCAAGCCTGTATCGAACTCAGCTATGTTTGTAAACAACCATGATCCTTCCAGCAACCTGCATTTTCGCCGTAGAAAACCGTCTCCGCCTTCGGAGAAGTTCGCGAGAGGAGGATTCAACGGTTTGATTGACGAGACATCTCGTGGAGGTTACGTGACGTACAATCTCGGTTCATGCAGCAGGCGCGAGCTTAAGGAGCTGAAGAGGCGTTTGGTTTCGGAGCTCGAGCAGGTCCGAGCTGTCAAAGCCAGGTTAGAGTCTCTTAAAATGGAGCCTCGACCCGTTTACCCGGTGACCCATTTCTCTCCCTCGTGCCCACCGCCAACCGGCCCCTTCAACACCAAACAGCTGAGAGCTACCCCGAAATCTGCTGAAAACAAGATCAAAGTTTCGGGTCATGGGTACAAACGAAACAACCCGCTTTTAGCAGGACCCGATCCGAAACGGGTAGTAACGGAATTTGATCCTCTAACCCAGAAAGTCACTAGTAGTATGATGAGAAGGTGCGGGCAGATCTTGATGAAGCTAATGAAGTTGAAGATCTCATGGGTTTTCAACAAGCCTGTGGATACAGTGGAATTGGGGCTTTTCGATTATCATCAGATCATCAAAAAACCTATGGATCTTGGCACCGTGAAGTTGAATCTTGTCAAGCATGTCTACAAATCTCCGCTGGAGTTTGCCGCCGACGTGAGGCTTACTTTCGACAATGCAATGACGTACAACCCCAAGGAGCATGACGTACACCTCATGGCACGCCAGTTGTTGGCCAAGTTCAATGAGATGTTCGATCCTGCGTACAGGAAGTTCGAGGCTGAACAGTGTAGAATTTCTGGTTCAAAACAGAGTCTGGCCCAACCAACATCTGTATTGGTCAACCCAATTCAGGTCCAACCGGTACCGGAAAGGCTAGCGCCGCCGCTCCAAGTGGTGATGGAGCCGAGATTGGGAAAGTTGCCGAAGCCTAAAGCGAAAGATCCAAACAAAAGGGAGATGACCTATGCAGAAAAGGCGAAACTTGGGAAGGAATTGGAGGAGTTGCCTCAGGATAAGATGGCCCAAGTCCTGTATATAGTGAGGAAGAGAAATGGGCGTTTATCTCAGGATGGCGATGAAGTTGAACTTGATATGGAGGTTCTCGATACTGAGACTCTATGGGAGCTTGATAGACTTGTTTGCAACTACAAGAAGATGATGAGCAAGATCAGGCGTCAGGGTCTCATTGAGAATCACATCACACCTGCTCATAGCACCCAGGTAAATCAAAGTTCAATCTTTTTTGCAGTAGTCGCGTTTCAAACTAAAAATGGAGCATAATTGTTGTTTCAAGTTGATAATCTGACTGCTCTGAGTTCAAGGTTTGTTTAGTGATTTTATGTCTCTTGGTGTTAACTATAATTTGTAGGCTTCAGAGATTGAAAAGGTGGATGTGGAACACAAGGTTGTGGAGGAGAATGTGGACATTGGAGAGGATATACCATTTGAGAACTACCCACCGGTGGAAATCGAGAAAGATGTTGATATTGGTTGTGCTAGCGGCAAATCAAGTGGGTCTAGTGGGTCAAGTTCCAGTAGTGATAGCTCCTCTTCAAGTGGTATAAAGTCTTAAAATTTTGCCAAATCTATGCTTCTCTGTGTTGTTTACTGTGGCAGTTTGGGTAGCTTCTGTTCTGATTAGATGATTTAAGGCAATCTGGGCATCAATTTCTTGTGTTCGCAGGTTCAGATTCAGGTAGTTCCTCAGGAAACGATTCTGATGCAGACAGTGTACGGTCACCGTATATTGAAGCAAACAAAGTTTCAGTGGCTTGCAAAGCTAGTGAATGTAATTGAAGATGCAGAGTGATTGGATTTTCATTTCCAGGATTGGAAGAGGTATGTCCAGGAACTGGATCCGTTTTGTATTGGGGAAAATTCGGATCTGTTTTGTACAAGTGTAAAAAAACAATGGACTAAAAGTAGAGTTCTTTAGGAGAAGTAGATGTAACTAATTAGTGACTCAACCGGTAGATAGCTTAGAAGAGGAGTAGATCTTGACTTGAGCAGTGCTATGGAGTTTATAGCAGCAGGGGATAGGAAGGGGTAGGGGATAATCTTGTACGTATAACAAACCAAATAGAAGAACCCACCTGGTGCTTTTATGCACAGAAGGAAATTATGTACAGCAGCCAAAGAGTGACAATATCAAAATATGAAAAAGTGGAGCCAAAATGAAAAGATTGGCTTTCATCTGAAACTGAATCTTGTATATATTTCCTTCTCTATCGCAGTCTTATATATAGTTCTTCTTTTGTCATCAAATTGCACATTTTAAGTTTCATCTTTGCTTTCTGCACTTTCTCTGCCTTTACATGATGTCTATTTGGTATTGGTATTGGTGACACGAACCTTAGAGTAATCTTGACCTTAAAGATGAATTTTGGGTTTGATTCAGCAAGACTCGACCTGATTCGATCAACCCAATCTGAAGTATATGGACTTTAGCATTCCTGGTTTGAATTGATTTGGACAAATTGAACTGTTCGAGCCTATTGATTTGAACAGAACGATATATGGAAGCAAACAACAGTAGCTTGTATGTTAGTGAGTTGGCAGAGTTATTTGGTTAGCTATCGTTATCAGCTTTTTGCAAGTCCTATCCTATGAGAAGATCTACACATCCTGATGTTGTCATTCACTTTCTTTTGGGAATTTGAGGGAAAAGGCCACACACTATTAGAATTGGTGTCATGCATGAACTAATGAAACACGAAACCCTCTCCAACATTGATAGCTATGTACTAACCTATTTATTCTCAAGAATCCAAAGCCTTTAGCTTTAGTTTCGTTTCAACAGTGTAAAAAAATACCAACTTCAGATCAAAGAAAAGTAAAGCTAATCATAGTCCCTAGTGTCATGGTTCCCAATTTAAGCCATCCGCTATCATGGAATGGCAGAACTTTAAGCTCTTCACCTAACTCCCATCATCACATTGTTTTCCTTTTCATTGGCCAAATTATGCTGAGGGGTCGGATCCATCTCCCCAAGCTAAGCTAGAGCATAACAGATCAGGATGAAGATAGTCTAACCATTTTAGCGTTTTGGGTCAAAGCTAGTCAAATGATCTATCAAATAAGTTGGGATCTGAAGGAATAGCATAAAAAAACTAGCAGAAAGTGCGACAATCCAATGAACAACGAAAGGTGACTTATTATCAGATAAAAGTTCCATACTTGGGACTGTAAATTGAGAAGGAGCTGGTTAAACATTAAACGTTCCAGAAGCCTCCATTTGATAACCTGTAACAGGAAAGGAAGACAAGTTCAAATAAACGACAAAAAATGGCACATACGAATCCAATAGCTTCATGATAGGTAATAGAAGCAACCATAAATTGGTAATGGAAGGAGAAAAGAGTAAGAAGAAAGCCTAGTTAGTCGTCGAGTATAATATGGAAATGGAAGAATCAAGGAAGGTCCGGTGAGCTTCCGTTGACAAGTTTTCCAGTTTTGAACGGATGTAAACAAGAAGAAGGCCCTGCAAGCTCGGTTGGTTACACAAATCCTACATCACCTTCTATTTGTAGCTTGCAATTTTTCATGTCAGTTTATGTACCCTTTGTTTATTTATAGCATTAAACATTTCCATTTTTAGTTGAGAATTAAGATTGGAATTCTAAAATTGTCATTGTTTCGGATGATTTTAACTGTGTCGTATCGGAAATAACTGTTCCATTTCTCGACTTAGAGAATTAGAGTCTGTTTGGTTGAGCTGATCGAACTCAACTGATAGTTGGTAGCTGATCGTGAAAAATTACATAAGCTATCATTAGTTGATTAATTATCAGTAGCTGTTTAAGGCTTGATCAACTATCAGTAGCTGTTTAAGGCTTGATCAACTATCAATAGCTGAAAAGAGTCCATACTAAACAAGTTATCAAAAGTGGATTAGGATGAATCAGCTATCAGTTGATCTCATCTGTTCAAACAAACGGATAGTTAATGTCGAAAACTATTCGAAATGGACTAAAACCAGGAGAAAGACGCTTCCATTCTTGAAATAATGCACTTACATCCCTTTAAATCCATCATTGATTAATGATGTCACATATCAGTTAACATCATTCAAGTTTTATTTTTCGTATTGCATATGCTCACATATGAGATAGATATAATAGCTGACACTTGAAGTCCTAGTAACCATCATTGGCAAGCATAGGAATCAAGCAGGTACTGCTTCATTAGTGAAGATAGGCGATTCCTTGAAGGAACCATCATCGCAGGAGAAGTGCAAATCAACACCATATTCAGTGTCCGCCATCCTGAACCGTGTCTACACAATTAGAAGCACCACAACCACCGCAACCACTGCTTTTCTCCACCCCGGACTTGTCCACATAAGCAGCATTGCAACCTCCAGAACCACCACTCTTCAGCATAGTTCCACCCCCAACACTACATGTACTACCAGTACCACAACCTCCACATCCACCACTTTTCACCATAGTTCCGCAGCCTCCAGCACAACCTCCACATCCTCCACTCTTCACCATACTTCCACACCCTCCACCACACCCACCACATCCGCTACCACAACCTCCACATCCACCACTTTTCACCATACTTCCACACCCTCCACCACAAACTCCAAATCCACCACTCTTCACCATACTTTCATATCGCCCACCATATCCACCATTGGCACTGCCACTGTCTTCGTTATTCACCACATTTTCTTGAGCCAAACCCACATTCAAATCTACTTTGCTTCCTTCATTAATTGTCAGGCTGGTTTGAGTAGGTTCCTGAAACTCATCGGCATATTCTGTCAAATCATTTCCCTCCTTCAGATTTTTTTTGTTAGTTATCATGCCGCCCCATCCTTCCTTCCTCATAGTGTCAGAAAGTATGAAAGCTGATAAGATCCCAGGCAACGCAAACAACTCTTCCTTCACCTGTGAATTTGGTTCAAAATTAAAAGGGTAGACAGGAAGGTGACTAGACAATAAAATTACAGTGGTGGAAATTGGTTGGGGCTATAGGTGGGACGGTTAGATGCTATTTGTATCTATGAGCTTTCTTTTGTTTTTGGATACTAAAAGAAGATAAAGTTCTTTTAATTGAACATTTTCTGTTCTTTATGACAGTAAACCTGAACGTATGTTTTCTTTACAAACAGTTTGGTTGCACCAAGTTAACATGTGTGGCTTTGCTAGTAGTTATCTAAACTTCACGAGACAGCAAAGCTGTACCTTGACGAATCCGGACTTTATGTCAAGTAATGCCACTGCTTTGCCATATGGGTCTTCTGCAGAAAATTCAACTGCAGTTATGTATTCTTGTTCTCTTTGGTGCTTTTCACAGTGCTCGGTGTCAAAATCCAACCTTCTACCACCAAAAAGTTTAACCTGTACCAAGAAGAGAAGTTAGACTAAACATTAGATACCTACAGAAATTCGGAACAAGATGTTGGAGCCCTTTTATGCTTTGTCAAAGACCAATGAATGTGTTATATCCAAAATAAGAAAAATTGAATAGGCGAATAGTAGTGTCATGCAGTTACGATTTTCTAGTTTCTGAAATGTCAAGTCTCTGGTCTTCTATATGATTCCTTTCAAAGAGCTATGATGATGAAGTATAAAAGTGTGATTCTTTATCAGATGATTGATAATTATATCTTATACTTCAGCTACCTAGCCAGGTCGTTGGCACAACAAAATGCTTTTGCAAATACTTTTACAGAGCTCTAAATTAAAAGATAACAGATATCTACCATCCTAATCCCCACAAGCTCAAAAAGATGTCCATCTTCGCTGGAATTCTTTGCAGGTTGAAGGGACCACTGCGAATTCATCAGCAACCACTTGGCTCCCACATAGTCTGCAAGCACATGTGTTTGACCAGACTTTGTAACACCAATGATTTGCTTCTCAATTGTGCTTTGGCCTTTTATTCCAGTCTTAGTTGAATCCCTTGAACATTAAGACCATCAAGGAAATGAATATCACTATTTAGATACCAAAATTGCTTAACCACTACTAGTACTACTACATTGTTAAAAGCTAAATATTCTGTTTTTATCTGTCAACTGTATGGAATCTTGCTAGCTAAAACAGTGAAACTTTCAGCATTTTCATAAAAGTAATACCTCAATTTTGTATGTTGACACTATCATACACAAAAAGTTTAATGCATGTGCACAGTGCACTGGTAAAAGGTAGTCGAGATCTTGCACAGTAAAAGAATACCTCATTTGCAGACGAATCAACTCATTTTCAGTTTCATCAAAGATGCGTGCCCAACTCTTAGCATGTGGAACTCTTCCAGTAAGTGGGAAAAAACAAGACTTTTTTGAAAGAGTGCGCGGATGGACTATGTGTAGTACATGTGGTGCTTGGATGGGAACAGTAAATGAGACAGCAATTCGTAGGCAGGTCGGTTTTGGGCTCAAATTGCCAGACACAGGCAGCAACTCCACCCATTTTTCCATGGCAAGTTTGGATGCTGGATTCAGGATGTTGTCGAGAGAAAGTGAAGTAGTACCTATTGTTTTACATCCCTTGATTACTGGAAAGCTGGAAGATGAGTGTGATAAAAGCTCAAAGAACAGCTCTCCCTTTGGTTCACATTGGAAAGAAGCAACCTGTTTTTCTCCAGATTCAGATAGGATAGTGAGTTTCTGCTTAACATTAAAGAAAGCATCAGGTTGTTTTTTACTGAATGTCACAACGAGGCTTCCCTTATGCCCATCTGGTAAATTTTTGACTCCCACAATCTCCAAAAGAACCTGTGAAGTATTAATCAAGAAAAAGAAATCATTATATAAACGGAAGATAGTTCAACAATGGTGACTTCCAGCAGTATAATTCATAAAGAGGCATGCACAGAAAAACATAGTTTGTTCAAAATCTATACACGTACTGGTGTCTATACTTACTCATTTTTATCAATTAGCCAATGGCGCAACAACATTGTAAAAGATATCATGAATTTCATAAGTGTTAACTACCTCCACAAGCTTAACATCTGGAAGCTGAACTATCTCTTGGTCATCATTCAATGCTACAACCTCTCTACCCAACATGTTTGATGAATTGGGAGTTGTAGTGACAGGAGGTGCGGCAGGCCCTCTATACATAGCACCTGCTTTCCAATACCTAGCTCCAAATGTATCTTCAAACTGCTTGGTAGTCCCAGAAAATCCAAGATCGAGCTTCTTCCCTTTAGCGCGATCAGAATCTGCATCATCATGTTCTAGTATTTTACCAAGTGTCTCACCCACATCTTTACAGTATGCAACAGGATGCAACTGGTGGGTATGCCAAATGAGATCAACATCATAAGTTGGAACACAAAAGCGATTGATGGATCTTTCCCTGTTCCTCTTGATTAGATGAAGAAATCCCTTGTATCTGGCAACAGCTTCTTGAAGAAAAACATCAGTGTTCATGTGGGGTCTCGATACCTTCAATACGAAGAACATGTCAGGAATATATAAGAAATGGAATCAAGATTACTCTACTCTAGTTAATAACATTATATGAGATTAGAGAAACCAATGAACCAAATAAGGAAATAGCTTGCAGTTTATACATTTGATGTACCACTATGAACTAAGCAATCATAGCAGACTGCAGTACAAACTGTTATCCAAAACTATCATTACCAAGTAACAAATAATCAATCAAAGTTTCAGGAAACTATAAGCTAAGGATAAAAACACCATCTTTTATCACCTGGTAGAAGAAAGGACTCTGCCTTTTGACAGCTGAAACCAAATCATATTTGGTCCATTTCTCAGTTGCTTGACAAGTTTCCTTGGTATCTGTAGATAAAGCTTTCAACTGAAAGTCATAGGGCTCACTTGGAAACATTCTGTTCCAAATTGCTCGAGTTTTCCTCAAACAAGTTCCTTTAACAGAAGATACAACATTAGAGTTGTCTAATGTCCTCCCATAAAGTTCCTCACAGTCAGATTTGTATCTTACCTAAACCAGAAAATCATGAAACATTCCTCATCAGGATAATTAGAAATGGAAACCAACTTAACTGGTTTGAAAAATACACAAACTAACAAAATACATGCATGTGTGGGAACCTACAGGATTCAGCCTGTGGCAATGCCAAATCCATTCACAATCAAGAGGAACAACCAGGGGCTCCTCAGCAAGTAACGAGTCAGAGTGTTTAGCAAGCAAGGGAAGCCAGCAAGCATTGTATCTGAAATTTGCAATTGTCAGAAATCTAATATAGATCAAATGAAAAATCTCTGCCAAATAGGAAACAAATCGTAAAGCTGGAAACTGAGAAATTTTGCTTGCATTCCCCATATAAACACTTCCAAACATCAATTCGAGCTGTGGAAAAGCTAGAGAAGTAAAATAATTAAAATTCAATCTTTATGAAGTCAGACAAATTGAACCCCACCAAGAATCAAGCTTAAGAAATAATAATTACAGAGTCTTTACCTATAGATAGCTCTGTCAAGGGCAGCACCTTCATATAGCCAACGATTCTTATCAACAGCTGCAAGGAACTGAAGTTGTTGCTTTGCAGCAGCCAAAAGGTCCACGCTTATAGCAATCTTCTGAGCTCCAAGCCATTCCTGCTCTTGTCCGATCTCTCTCTCCACCTCCATATCTATATTCAAAGAAATTCATAACAGTCAACTCTTTCGTTTTCAGATAAAACCGAGGATATGAAACCACCAGAACGACAAATACGAAACTGTATGAAAAATCACACCCGAAGAACTAGTGAAGCATTAAACTTAAGAACAAACTCAAGCTCCGATTAGCGAAGCAAATCATTAACAACCTGAGGCTTTTGTACAGTCGTTTATCATCATACATACATCAACTGCTAAACTAGCCAAATGGGTTTGTATGCATTTAGAAGTTACCCAATAAGTAGTGATCTTGCGGTTGTTTTGGAAAATGCTCGGTTGTTCACCGGAGATGCTTTGGTTTGAGGTGGCTTGGTGAACAAAAGGACAGGTACTTTATAGGTGGGAAGTTGCTTGAGTTGACTAGTAAACTACCGTTGTAGGCAACTTTAAATGACAATTTTGTCCTTTTGAAACTAAAAATCAGCCAAGATATTTCTCTTCTTATTTAGTCTAATTAGTTATTAAAACAAAATCAAACACAACAAACCAAATATCTCTCCTTTGCAAGGGTTGAACATCAATTAGACGCAGTCTTTTTTTATATTTTTATAAAAGATTGTTTCTGTGACTCAAACCTGTGACCTTGCAATCATAAAGGAATAATTTTACCATGATTATCAATTTCGAAAGAAATTATAAAATATAAAAATAAAACATAAAATTTTGGACTTTGAATAAAATTTAATTATAAAAATAGCATATTATTAGATGAGAATTTTGCAATAGTGATTACCATATCTTTATTTTGGTAAATACATTTAAAAAAAATACAAAATCAACCATCAAATTTAACATTTTGTAAATTCATAAATTTTGGATAAAGAAATTAATGACAATCTTAAATTAAAAAATAATAAAATTATTGAATAACTTCTTATTTATACTAAATTAAATAACTTCTGAAAATAAATGATTGAATAATTTATTATTTATACTAAATTAAACAATTTATGAAAATACTTGATCAAAATTATTCTAAAATAATTTAAGAAAATAATTAAGAGTCAATCTCAAATAAAGTATTATTGTATTTTAATATATAATTATTCTATAATTATATCTTAAAATACAAAATTTACTTGAATTGAGATTGACTCTTTCTTATTTTATTCATTAAATATATGATTCCTTCAAAGTCACTTCATGAATGCTTTTTTTTGTTCATTAATAATCCAAAAAGGATTGCAAGATCATGGAAAATTCAGAGAAAATAGAGTCTAGTTCACATCAATATGACTTTTCCAAAAATCCATAACCAAAAAGGATTGAAAGATCATGGAAAATTCAGGGAAAAATAGAGAGTTCACATCAATAAGACTTTTCAAAAAATCCTTAACCAAAAAAATGCATTATTGCATTTGTATAAAAATGTAATTTTGTGTGCTTGGAACTGACCCCTCGAGCTAGCCAAGCGTCACAGTCTTTTTTTCCTAATTCTTCATTTAGAAAAGTGAAAAACAGTGCTTAGAAGCGTGACCAAAGATGGACAGACGTGCATCATTAAGCAAGCACTCACACCTTTTTTGCTTTGGTCTTCTTGTCCTCAGCGAGGTGTGTCAGTACAAGGAGTTGTTGGTTGTAGTTAGTACAAACGGAACAGCAGTACAATGGAGTCGTTCAGATGTAGTACATGTGAACTTACTGTTTCTCCTACATTTCCTTTTAGCTATGGTTATTACAAAGAGACAGGAAAGTCCGAGTCCTGATCATTGTAAGAGGGTCTTTGTCATTATCTAGCAAACAGTTTCTGATCATAGTAACTTCTTTTGCTTACATGAGTTTTTGATACCATTTTTTGCTAACCTTTTGATGCGTACGTTGGCTAATGTTCCTTGGATGCAACTAAGAAAACAACAGGTATTAGTTCTAAGTGGGGACTACATGCAGGACGATATGGTAATAGTTTTAAAGGATTACCAAAGTCCAATGATGTTGGAACTAATTGTCATCTAAACTTTAATCTCATTTGCTTTCGTGGAAATCGTCAAGTCTGCTGCCGCTGGAATCAGACATTGCAAGTGGACTTATCAACAAGAAGTCGAGAACTGAAAATTATGAGAAGCTTGAATGAGCTGAACCGGTTTTCTGACATTGTAGATTAGATATATAATGCTAAAGCAATCCAATTTAGCTAAAAATTTACATATTTTGGTGGCTGACTAAAAGATGATTTGGTTTCAGAACTTCAAAAAGTACATTTAAGTGTTCACTGTCTAGGAGAATAGGGAAAAAATTATAGTAAGAAGGTATGAAGACCAGTTCTTCAAATTTCTCCCAGCTCCACTGGCTCAGAACAAAACCAATTTCACAGATATGAAGGTGCATAAATGCCTATGTATGTCGGTTTTATAGTTTGCTGCTTCAGAATTCAACTTCAAATTTTGTTTATAGATCAAAACACGAGCAGGAAGTCTCTGGAAAACAAAAACTCCGCTACAAAATCACTTCCAGGGAAAATGATAGCAAGAACATGTGAAAGAGGGAGTTCCAACCGATAACAGGTGCATCAGAATCGGAATGTGGTTTACAAATCCTCAGATTGCGACTTTTCATCTGTCTCTGTTCGGAATGTGGTTTTCTCCAAGTACTCCTCCTCAATAGTTTCTTTTAGGATGAACAATCTTTGCATGACAATTGGCTGACTCATTTTCTTGGCTTCCCTAATGTCTGTCTCCTCCTTACTGAGATGGTATGCGTCAAGCATGATTTTGATCCACCTGTAAAGCTCCTTTGGAGTACTGCACAGGCACAAAATAAATTAAGCAATGGAAAAACAGTACCAAAAGAGGTGACCAATCGAAGTTTCCAAGTTGCCGAAGAATCGGGAAGAATACTCACGTGTATAAAGCATAAGGATCATTCACTTCCTTGTCATCCCCTGGGCAGAATGCTGTTGCCAAAGCTGAGAATCGCTCTTCAGGATCAGCAATATTTAGCAAATACTTGAGTAGCTTTATTTCCTTGGGAGCCATGCTCCTAAGGCTGCTTTTTGTGGTTTTATATAATTGATACATTATGTCTTTAACCTGCAATTGGACAGCCAAGGTTTATTGTACTAAAACCTCGCACAAGAATGGAAAAAGTGCTCCAGTATAACATCAAGGAAATGATGGAATAGTCATGTAGTATTGAAGCCACATCAATACAGGTCTCTTATCAACAACTGGATCAGTTCCAATAACGCTCTTGTTATATTAGCTTGCTACAGTTAAAGAGCTTGAATGAACTATGTACAGGATCTAAACGATGATTATACATGTACGAAAGGTTGATAAGCTCATGTGGTTATGTCCAGCACGCTTCAAATAGGCTATTGAAACAGAAGATATTCTTTGGGTTTGCCCTATTTTTAGTTTACATTTTTCATCAGTATCAGATTTCACAAAGGTTTCCTAGTCAACAGAAGCTATGGAATCCAACACATATATTTTGTGAATTGTGAAGGGGCCATGATTAATGAATCCATCACATAAGTTGACAGCCCAGGTTATATGCAGGTATGAAACATGTATAGGTGGAGAGGATATTATAATTTTGGTCTGTACCTTGCTCATCAAATATGCAAGATATAGAAACAAGGATTCAGGAAGGGAAGTGTCCATCAAAATAAACATTTTTACCTCCTCTTTCATTGTAGTGGATTCTTTTGCAGCCGCCCAAGTGCCGTTTATCAACAGGATCAAGGAGGAATCAAGTTCCTTCGCCTTTGCTAAGCGTTTGATCTTTTCACATGCCAAATCCAAAGAAGGAGAATTAAGGATGTCATCAAATTTGGCCTGGGCAGAATCTAATGTCTCCACACAATCAAGTGTATTATCAAAAGCACTGACTGCTGATAAGCATCGTGCTCCAAGCCTGGCAATCCCTGATAAAGATAACACACATTACATTAAATGAATGACATAAGCTACTAAAAGCATTACATCTCTTATTACCATTCTCAAAAATCATAGATACAAAGTCTAAATCACAAGGAAGTATCATCCTCTGACTCATATCCAATACATCTGGAGTAACTCATTATTTAAGGATTATAGATCATTTGTCATAATAGTTGTATAAGCTCTATGCTACAATCGGAAATTTTAGAGCCAATGACACTTTAATGCACTAATTCAACTTGCAAAGTGCATCTTAACAACCTTAAAGATGAAATGATATTTTTTGCACATATAGCAGCTCTTTGTGGATGATTGTTTCAGTACAATGAATAGACTTGATATCGCTCTCAACAATGATATGGAAAAGGAAAAGCAAACGGAATGATCTAGCGCAAGTTCACCAAATAAAGGTACAATCAGATTAGACAAATTAGATACTTGTACCAAAAGTATAAACAAATTAGACATCACAAGTGCTCAAGTATTTACCATCACGGTCCTCCAAAGTGTCATAAGTTTCAGAAAGAAGAGTGAGGTAACGGAAAAACTCCCCAGTGAAATCCTTGCGCCGCTTTGTTACTATTGCATTCAAGTCAGTAGGGTTGTCTTGAATTTCCTTAAGAAGCTGACTGTGACTTTCCATTTCATCATCGATCTGCAATGCTCATTCCTGAGTGCAAAAAATCCAGAGAAAGCTCTAAACCCAAAAGATATTAACATCCATTCCCCAACCCTTCATTTGGAAAACCGAAAACAGGCAAGAGGAAGAAAAGTAAATATCTACTGGGTTTCCATGATCTATCCTATACCAACAACTAATTTAGAGTATGACTTTCTCTACAGTTTTAGTAAAACATTACATAACAGTTCAAAATCCAAGTCTCTGTTATCTAGTGACCTGACCAAGCATCAAAATAGAACATTTACAATAGAAGAAGAAATTCCGAACAAAGGCAGAAGAATGACCAAGATTGTTATACCTTTTTCACCTTACCGGCAAGCGAAATCAACTTTTGCTTCATGGTAGCGTCCGTTTCCATGTCCGCTCGGGTTTGACATCTACTGTAGAATCTATCACTGTACTTCTTCCACTCCTCCCTGAACATTAAATACTTTCTCCAATCTTTCATTCTTTTCTTCTGATTCAGAAACACATCAATAATCTTATCACAAAATTGAGTTATAGTGTACCCCCCAGCAACTTCCTCCTCAACGTTGTTTTCCACCTCAGCATGTCCTAGGCTACTTGCTTTAGAACCTGTAATAGCAATCCCATGTCTTAACTCTCAGAAAAAAACACTTAACAGCCTAAAGCTATGAATTTTAGAAGTCCAAATTAACTAGCTTTTTAAGCAAGATAACAACTTTGGACAGTCTCTTGTACCGAAAATGAGAATCAAGGACATGGGTTCTTACTGGTATTGAAGCTGCAACAAATGATTCCTGTCGCTGCTCCCATCGGCCTATTTTTTGTATGTTTCAGGGATATGGAAAAAGGGTTGAAGTATAAAGATGGGATTTTGAGAGCTCTTGGCTCTGATAGTTCATTGAAAGAGGTATTGCAGGTAGTAATGGTGGCCAACAATGGAGATTTGACTGTGGCGTCCAGTCCGAAGAATCCACAATTGCTCATTTCAGTTTTTGAAGAAGAGCCGATTCTTAGCAAATGCTCGTTGCTTCAAGTTCCTATGCAAGTGGATAACGCCCTCCAACACCTACGAGTACGATGTCGTTTAGTTCAAGAACAGAAGAGTTTTGTATTTATAATGCTCTATAGTGCTTCAAGGAAGTGAGACAATTTCGTAACTGTCAGCTTATTCTTGACTGCAATGTCTATTTTGCATTAAAGAAAATTTAAATAAATTGAAAATTTATTAAATATTATATTATTATATTTTATTCATAATATAAAACAAAATAAAAATAAAATTTAGTTTTCATATTTAAAAGAGTTAAATTATTTCAACAATTTATTTTTATATTCATTGAACTTAATCTTAAAAAATATTTTAATTATTATTACTTGTTAATGATTTATCAAATATCCAACACGACTACTTTGGTCAAAGGCGACGGGCAATAGCAGATCACAGTACATATCAGTCACTAGTATAGGATCCAACTCTCATACATACACAAGGATTGATCTAATAACTTAGAGTCTCTCTGGCTAGCTTCTACAAGAGGGTGCCACCCCTAGGCAATAAACTCGAAGCATCACTATTAACACTCTCGTTATAACAACCCTTCCCTATATATTATGACTTTAGGATCACTTCAGGACTTTATGATATACAAGATCCTCACAAAGAGGCGAGTGTAGAGCATACTTGTCATATCTAACTGAGAACAAAACTACTCCTAACTCAAGCTTTTGGGAGAAAGAAGAACTTAGAGAAATGTAAGAAACACACATCTTTCTATTGATTAAGGCGTAATTAGGTTCTGAGTACGAACTAAGAGAAGCCTGGCTTTTATAGACTAAGCAAGGAACTAAAAACAAACAACTTTAAAAAAGTAAAAATTCTCTGGTACAATAATTCAAAAAGCAAATAGTAAAAGCTAACATTATTAGGAGACATGGGTCCTAATAAGATGCTTTATAGATAAGAGAGAATCTCTTTAGATAACGCGTCCAAGGGGATATAGAAAAAGAGCTAGGTCCCACCAGTGTTGTTTGGTGTGTCAGGTGGGAAGTCTCTTGCTAAGTTGTCCCATTCGTCCAACTCAATGAGGTATATGTCGATATCTTCTTCGCTCCAAATAGGAGGCCACTCTAAGTTGGATGTGAGTTGTAGATCTGCAACTGGTGCTGAGGTAGACGCCTGGTCATCTTGGACCTTTAGATGCGTTGTGCGACGTCGTTTCCTTGAAGTGGATTGGAGGCACGGTAATTCACCAGCTATGATGTTGAAGCCTATTTTCCCAATGTTGTCACAGGATGTCCAATATCAGTTAGAAGGAGAGTCAGGCTCTGAAACTGAGAAGGTAGCCGAATAAAGACCGAGAGATGTACAAGCAACATATTTGTTGGTCTTCTTGTCGTGGTTTAACTGGTCCAGATATTGGAATAGATCTTTCAAGATCAATGGTTTATCATGTGGCCAGTTAACAAGGGTTCTCCAGTTTTGAATATGGTTGATAGTGTGAATGTAACATGAACTAGAACAACTGTAAGGTCAATGGACGATATATACCGTGTACGATTCTTGTCCAGGTTGGAGAATATGCCAAAGTTGATATTTGTGCAGTATATACGCCATATGGTGCTTCCAGTGGGTTAATGGTTCAAACCATTCAAGGAATGTCTAGAAGAGAGACTTATCATTGCTTCGGTTGGAGAGGTGTTCATAGACGTGTAAAGGAGATACTGCAATAGGACACGCATAGAGGGCTGAGAGTGCCCATAGATACCACATAGTAGGTTCATCCAAAAAGTTATATAAAAAACACTAGAAACTTATATGAGGTACGGTGGTCAAAGAAGTGCGGATGACGAGCAACTTTATTTTAAATAAGTAAAAGATGTAAATAATAGAACAAACTCTTTCGGAGGAAAAGTACGATATCCTCAATGGATTGAGGAGGAGTCTGTGTAAGCGGTGGAAAACATTTTTTGACCTTTGCAAATATGGGTTGATTCATAACCAAAAGGAAAATAGGAAATGTTTGAAAAACTGAAAGAGAGTTAATTTGAAAAGATAACTGAATCTGAGAAAGGAAGATAGTCAAGTGGTGACTGCTTCCTTGATGGAGGATGTATTTATAGATGAAAGACCAAACTTGCCAAAGAATGAACTGAAAGTATAACAAGATTGTACTCAGTGGATAAGATATATATAAAGAGGATTTTCCACTTAAATGATTGGTCTTTTGGAATTGCACACTAGTATCCGTAAAAAAGTTACCTTGTTGTAGATTGTCAGATGCCAATAATGATGGTGGAAGTTGACAAGGCCGCTAAGTACTGTTTCCTGTAGTGGTATGTTCTTTTCCCCAAGGTAGTGCGTTCTTCTTTGTCACTTTAGAGAGGAGGCTGGTGTGTCAACCATGTGGGGAATGAAGTCACTAATATAGTTGATGATACCAAGGAACTGTTGGATATGCTTTGTTGTGAGATCTTTATCAGGAAAATTTAATAGCTCTTGGGCTATATGTGATCTAGGCTGATAAAATCCATTGTTGAAATCGATACCCAGAAAACTTAACTGGGACGTTCCTATCTGGCTCTTCTTAGCAGATAACATGATCTTATACTATTGCGTAAGATCAAAGAACTTATGGAGTAATTCCAAGTGTTCTCCGTGGGATGTTGAGTAGAGCAAGATGTCGTCAATGTATATCAGTGCAGTTGACTGAATTGGCTCAAAGATTCGGGTCATAACCCGTTGAAACAATGATGGAGCCACTTTAAGTCCAAATGGCATGACGGTCTATTGATATTGAGCATTTGGAATGCAGAAGGCCGTCTTATACCTTTCTTCTGAGCTAATACCCAGTTCCTAAAAACTTGCTTTCAAATCAAACTTGGAAAAGATTTGTGCCTCTTTGAAGAATAGTACCTGAGTACTATTCTTAGGAAGATGAAATTTGTCATCTTGTAAGAAAGCGTTAAGAGGTTTATAGTCAATGACTAACTGTTTCTTACCTCGCTTCTGTTCAGATCTTTTATTCACATAAAAGGCGTGGCAAACCTAATCTAACTTTGTGGGCTCCATTAGTCCTTGCTGTAGAAGGACTGCACATTCCTACTGTGCTAAGCTAAGATCCTCTGTGTAACATCCCAATTTGACCCCTAGTAGGATGCATGTGGAATAGAACTATGCATGTCTTAACTTAGCGAGATCAT
>JANIMX020000489.1:5446347-5459438 GCA_024582655.2 Erythroxylum kunthianum
GAAGACTCCTATCGAGAAGTTGCCAAACAAAATTGCGCACTCTTGGAGAAACCGGTGCCTTCCATATCCACTTACACCAAGGGAAGATTTGAATGGTTCATGAAGAAGATGGGAAAGAAGCTATCCACCAATCTGTGTAGACCCAAAAATAGGCTAATCGAAATGAAAAACTCCTATCTTTCGAAGGGTGTCATTTCAGTCTATCTGAAAAACGATGCCTACTAAGGGGAATTCCTGTAATGTGATGTATCTTTTCCATAGGAAAACAAGCTGATAAGAATGTCTCATCCCAACCTCCAATACCGCCATGACGTAGATCTTAAACCATAGCGTCTGCGGACAATGGAGCAGAAGAAGGTCTAGGGACAATCTCATAATGAGGAGGAATCCATCTGTCTGACCAAATGTGAATTTGATCTCCATCGCATACCCTCTATACCAAACCTTTCTGGAGTAGACGGAGTCCTATCAATATACTATGTCATGTATAACTTGGTCTGTAGCCCACCTGAACCTGCAACAGTCCACAATGAAGGTAATAATGTGCCTTTAGAACTCTGTCTGCTAAGGAATCCTCATCATGAAATAAATGCCAAGCCTGTTGTTCTAGCAACGCATCATTGAATAGATGCAATTTTTTGAAACCCAGCCCACCATCTCCTTTTGATCGACAAATCTTATTCCATTATCGCCAGTGAATTTTTTGATAACCCTCCTTAGTACCCTTCCAAAAGCTTGCCATATCTTACTCGATATCGTGGCATAAGGTAACAGGAAGCTTGAAACGTGATTTTGTACTATAACAATGAACTTTTGGAAGAATTACATGGCCTAAAATAGGTTTGGTAACGGGACAAGCCGAGCTCGAACATGCTCAAGCTCAAGTTTGATCTGAAAACTAAGCTCAATTGAATTTGAGCGATTTGAAATCCAATCGAGTTTGGACCAAATTTAATTAAATTTTAAAATTTTAAAATAATATGATTTTACTTAAAAATTTTGAGTTTCAGACAAGACTCGAAACCGAAACCTGTTTAAAGAAGCTCGAGCGAAGCTTGAATGTCGATTAACTTTAGCCAAGGGTAGCCTAAACATCTTATGTCATTATACATAGGATTAATTTATGGGCCTCTAGAAGCATATTTAATATATTTAGAAGGTTTAAATTGGCAGTTTATATGACTACTGATCAATTAAGTTGGTGCTTCGAATATGCTATTTATGTTCTCATTTACCATAGTGAGTATCGTGCATAGGTTGATAGGCAAAGATTAAACACATGAAGACTCTTTGTTATAATACTCTATACTATATAAGTTGATAAATTAATTAAGCTTGAGACCATAAATAAAAGTTGAATAACATTTTTAATGATAATTTATTAATTAGTCTCAATAAATTAATAATTCAAACTAAATTATATATTTGATTTAAATGATAAATAATTCAATAAGTAATAGTTGGTGCGATATATATTGGTTATATGCTATCTAAACCATTGAATATTTACAACTTAATTTAATTAATAAAAGAGAATAATTTCATTCATTGATACAAACGTTGTTGAAAATTAAATATATTTTAAGAGAATCTCTTAAGTAGTAGAATAATTGTTCTATTAAGAAATTGACATAAAATTTTATTAAATCCTAAGTTACAAGATAAGTCATTCCAAATATAAAAAATGGACCTATCAATGGTACAAAATTGACTAAAATTAAACAATAAATTGAAAAGATCTATACCTTGTATAGTTTTCATAATTTTGACTTTTCATTGAATTTTAAACTTGTTTATAAACGTGTTTTACATTAGTTTGATAGATATAGGGTTTAATAAACATAAAATAAAAATATATAGAGTTTTTTGGCATTGAAGTAACTGATAAGGTTACCCTTTATGACAAGAAAATTACGGGTTCGAGTCCCAAAAATAATCTCTTTGTAAAAATACAAGGCGAAGGCTGTATATAATTGATGTTTCTCACCCAACCCTCACAAAATGGGGATATTGAATTTGTTGTTGTTGTTTTCTAAACTAAACTTCCATAAAAGCCTCAGCTTAATTTATATTTTGAACAATGAAATTCTCGTGCTTGTGCCATCAAATAACAACCCTATTAACCTAATTATTGTTAATTACAAGCTCATGTTAATTATTTTATGCCAATTTCTGCATTGGAAGCAAAGTTGGTAACAACCAATTAGGGTTTATCCATGAAGTCAATTAACCTAGTAATTCACTATATATACATATATATAAGCTACATATTTCTCCATCATAGTTGGATGGTTTGCAAATCACACCTTTTATTGGAAAATTGATATTTCATTGACTTTAACCTTAATCCCAATTATAAATACATTAACACAAATTATTGTACTAATCTATAAGTATATGCAACTTTTGACCATCACTAAAAATTGAAATTACAAAATGCAATTGTAATTATCATTATAAACTATATAAATTATAATTGGATATCATAATTTTTCTTAATTGTGTTCGTATTATTTGTAATTATGTTTGTATACGTATAATTGATGTCTCTCACCAAACCCTCGCAAAACGGGAAAACTAGATTTGTTGTAGTTTGTGGTTTGTGGTATTGAGTCTAATTCTAAACTCAAATTCAACTAAAATAGTCAACTACTTAAAGCTTATTTTAAAACGAGATCAAAATTAGTTAAATTTATTTAAGATCGAATTGGGTTAAATTGGACCCTATTTTTTTTTTCTTGACCTCAATATGATCCAAAACAAAATCAAATTTAGATTGTTTGGCTCGAATCTAGTCCAAACAGTTGACATCGAGACTAAATCTAAAATGACGTCGTTTTAAGAATTGATAAATAAAATTTAATTCAAGACTTCATGAATTTAAATTTAATTTAAAACTCAACCAACTCAAAAAATTTCCATCAAGAATAAATCAAACCCCAAATAGTTTGTCAATCCTAATCCTGATTTTTGCATAGTCCGCAACCACAGAATAAACAATTTAAAATCTAGTTTAGGAAATAGACTTGTCCAAGCATTCTTCTCATCGAAATCTGTGCGCACACAAACTTGCTTTCTAGCCATGGGAATATCTGCTCCTTTTCAAATCTCCATGTCCTAAATTCCCCCGTACAGGGCGATGTTTCTGAAGTTCTGCAGATAATTTAGTACTGACGAGTCCTAATAGATCAGTAGCTTTCTTGTGCTACATCAATGGCTCCATTTAAGTCCAAATGACAAGCTAGCAAGTAGCATAGTTTACTTGAGCACATCACAATGGACTGGTATTTGCTAATGAAACCAAAACCCTATTTTCATGACGTTGCACACCTTGGTAACAGACAAGGAGACAGACGAAAACAAAGTGTTGCTCCGCCCTATTATTTTAAACCAGATTAATTTAACTCAAATACTTACATCACCACTACCAAAACGAAGTTTTAATATAATTAATATGCCAATAATCTAACCTGAAAGCGTTAATCATTTTTGGATTATTCTGAATCAAGCTCTTTCTCTCTATCTTCTTCCTCATCATCTTCGTCTGTAACTTCCTCATTTGAAGTCAAACCTATGCTTATCAACCTCTTTTTCATCTAAAACCCGACATGTTTTTGATACCCTTTTGTCAGAGTTACCGTCCGATGATGATTCTTCTATGTGTTGACTCCTAGAAGCCTTACTTTCCATGATTGAATTCGACCCACTAAGTGATAGTTATTTCTTTTCTTGCAACTTTGTGATTATCAAGGAAAAAAACTGAATTCAGATACTTGAAATGGACTGCAGAAGAAAAAAGTTGGCTTGAAATATAGTAGGGTTGATTATGTTTTTGAGACCAGATGGCTCGAGCTACGTTTAAAATGAGAAAATGATGGAAGGAATGCATAGTCGGATCTTAAGGATTGGTTTTGACGTTGTTCTTTGCCTGTTCATACTTGTTAAATCAACTTGCGCACAGCCAGGTTAGTTGTACTGACAAGTTTTCTGGTATTATCAAGCTTTTCTGATAAATTCAATCAGTTGACGTGGTCTTCTTCCAAAAGTCTCGGAATCAAGACTTGATCTTTCATTATTTTTACCTGTTAATTGAGTTCTTGTGGATATAAACCTTGTGATCTGGATCTAAAGGTCAAGTAAAGGAAGTATAGATCATAATTTGTGAAGTTAATGTGATATTATTGTATGTTTCTCATTATTTTTCTCGATCTGAGTTCCTGTGCGACCACTAACTTGGGAATATATATATGTTCATGCTCCAGCAGTGTAATGCAAGATTTGCTAAGACATTAAAAAATATAATAACAAATCATAAGCTTAAGTTAATCACCTAAACATGTGATGGGTTATAAAAACCTTAGAAAGTGGATCATCTTTGAAAAGTGTGAAGCAAACAAGTCATCTGTCAGGATTGAAACAGTAACAAATTCTCCAATTCCCACATATATGTATATTTACGTTATAACTAAGTTTTAAATTTCAAGATTTGATCTTCTTTACGTTATTTCTTTTCCAGGCTTTGTGAGCATTGCAAGTTGTGCTGAATCATCATTTAAGGATAATAATGGAATAAAGTATACATCAGACAATGGACTCTTCCAAGCAGATTCTACAAAATGGCAATGCCGTGACACATTCAGGGCAGCTTTAAATGACACAACTTATGGTAAAGTTCGAGTTTTCTGCATTCATTCAGCAAAGATATGCTACAAGCTGCCAACAACTAGTGACAGCGACTATCTGATAAGAGGAACATTCCTGTCCAGTGACTCAGTGAGAACTTCAGCCTCCTCATTTGATGTTTTAATTGGGGTCACACCTATAGATGTAGTGAAATCTTCCAAGGACGTGGAGGTGGTGGAGGGCATCTTTAGAGCTACCAAGCAGAACATAGACTTCTGTTTAGCTTATAACAAAGGAGACCCATATATCTCACAACTTGAGCTTAGGCCCTTGGATAATTCAAAATACTTCCAGGGAAATGCTACTACTGTTCTGAACCTGGTTGCCAGGATCGATGTTGGGAACAATGGAGATGATATCAGGTATATGCTCTACTATTCTTCATCATAAACTTAATAAGTGAAAGATTGAATTCGATCGTAACCCTCAAGTTCAGACTGAATTATTTCGATTTATGAGAATTACAGGCATAAAAAAAGCTAATTTGAAAGTTGATATGTATAAGCTCAAATTGATGAAAGGGCTAAGACTTTATTTCTTAACAAGGTAATTATAGTAAGGACCTTGAAATAACACACCTTTAATGAGAAATTAAAAGCCATTAGACTCCAAGTGCAATTCTCTTATTAAGATGTTGGTGTTGTTAAAAACTTCAGGAACCTAGCCACGTTTTAATGCAGCAAATATATCCATTATGCTTGAAGTACTTGTACTGTAAAGGATGGAGATTTTTGGGGTTGGAACAATACCTAAAATATGTGTGAACTCATTTTCAGATACCCAGTTGACGAATTCGACAGGATTTGGAGAAGTCCCGACCCTGAAACAGTTCCTCCATCAGCATCAGTTTTGTCCACTCCTCTGTATATTCCTGACAGACCAGTGCCTTCACAGGTTCTCCAAACAGCACTCTACCATACAGACAGATTGGAATTTCAACATAATGACCTTGACACAGAGGAGTACAACTACGCTGTGTTCCTGTATTTTTATGAACTAAATGATTCTGTCCAAAAAGGACAAAGGGTGTTCGACATCTACATTAACAATGAGATCAAGCTGGACAGATTTGACATATTGGCTAATGGATCGAAATACATCGAAGTCCCCCTCAATGTCACAGCTACAGGATCTCTGAACTTGACCTTAGCAAGGATTACAAATGGATCCGACTTTGGACCAATCTTAAATGCCTATGAGATCCTGCAGGTGAAGACTTGGGTTCAAGGAACTAATCAACAAGATGGTAAGTCTAGAAGATTGGATGCAAAATAAAATCTTGTTTATTCATTTTCCATATAGATACTTACGTTAGCTTTCGATCTACAGTGGAAGTGATAAACAATATGGCAAATGAACTACTGGAGCAGAACAAGGAAATTAAAATGTCGAACCTTTGGTTAGGAGATCCATGTCTTCCAACTTCTTGGAAAGGCCTGTCATGTAATAACATTAATGGGTCTTATGTAATTTCCAAGCTGTAAGTTCATTTCTTTTTTTTTTTCATTTTCTTGGAAAGATATACCTTGACCCTGAATCGGAGAGTTTATGCTATGATCGTGGTATTTAGTTAGATTCTATATTTATCTGATCAATTTTTCAGGGATCTATCAGCAAATAATCTTGTTGGAGCAATTCCTGCCAGCATTCCGCAGCTTCCTTACCTAAATGAATTGTATGGTTGATTATGCTGTTATCCAATTTTTTCAGCTGTCACCAATGTTTAGTGTTCATAAGACACAATTTTATTTATTCTGTTGTTTATTGTGTAGGAACCTCAGCAACAATGACTTCACTAATTATATCCCACCATTCCCTGCATCCTCCATGTTGAAAATAGTGTAATCTTCTTGCTTTCCTCTGTGATTTGATCAACTCTAATGATTGATCGTGTGCCTAACTATGATATCTGCAAACCATGAGAATAGATACACTGTTATCAGAAATGAAATTCCTCCAAAATGAAGTAGACAAGATGCTCAATTTCCCTTTCTTTAGCAGAAACTAGCACGACAATCAGTACTGCACATGATGTTTGCACATGCAATTATCTGATCTATATTTCAATTATCAGGGATTTGAGAAACAATGATCTACAGGGATCTCTTCCAGATTCTCTCCTTCAACTTGCACAATTGGCAACACTGTAAACCCCGAACCCTTTTCTTTTGCTATGTGATAAAGAGCATTTAAGCAGGCTACGTCTTTCTCTAAAATCTGCTATACTAAACGCACTACTTTTCTGCTTGTCCATAGATACTATGGATGTAATCTTCATTTAAGTTCAGAGCTTCCTTCCAGCTTTAACAGATCAGAAGTGACAACAGAGTATGAACCTATTGCCTATGTTTGACCATTTGGTTTCAGAAAGTGGGGAAAACTGCACCCTAACAATTCATGCAATGTATTTCAGCTCTGGGGCATGTGACGCTTTTCAGGAATCACAAAGTAGCAAGCATGGAATAGTCATAGGCACTGTTGCAGGTTCTGTCTTATTCACGGTAGCAGTGGGAATTGTTGTTGTAACCATTTACAGAAGAAGGTTCAGGGCTAAGAGAAACAACAATGGAAAAAGGTTTTTAACCACGAGTGAGTAACATTGTCTACTTCACTTTGTATGTAATTGTAACTCAATCAACTTCTCCTCCACCTTCAAGGGTTTCATATTCCAGTCTTCATAATCCAAGTTTCTCTATAAGCTTTCTGACCCTTTAAAATATTCCATTGAGGTTCTTCTTTGTTAACTCCATTTGTTTTTATATTTGCAAATTTTGTTAGTTTTACCTCCACAATATTAGTCAAAGAAGCTAATGAAGTTAGCAGCAAGAATAGTATCACAACATTCAATAGATAGGAAAAAACTTTGAACTTATCTATTTGAAAATACAGGCATAACTTAGCAATTCACCATTCATTTTCTGGTAAATATGATTTTTCACTTACCATGTTTCTTGCAATTGTATGTCATCATTGCTGGATACATCCTTCCTCACTGAAGCTTTATATTGGCAGATGCTGTTTTCTCTGTGACAAGTAAAGATGACTTGGTTGTGAAGTCTATAACCATTCAAATGTTTACTTTGGAATACATAGAGAGTTCCACCCAAAAGTACAAAATCTTGATAGGTGAAGGTGGCTTTGGAGCAGTATACCGTGGGAAGCTACATGATGGTCAAGAAGTAGCAGTTAAGGTCCGATCATCAACTTCAACTCAAGGAACTCGGGAGTTTGAGAATGAGGTATTTAATGCCTTTCATCACAATTTAGCTCTAACCAACTCTTCCTAGCTCAGGTCCATATACTCCAAACTGAATCACTTTTGATTTATGGTACAGTTAAACCTTCTTTCAGCTATTCGGCATGAGAATCTGGTGCCTCTTCTTGGTTACTGTTGTGAAAATGATCAGCAAATCCTCGTTTATCCATTCATGTCGAATGGTTCTCTACAAGATCGTCTCTATGGTATGTCTCACCAAAAGCCCCACCAACTAATTTATTCTCAAGTTCATCTTCTCCTAATAATCAGTTCCTTAACAGGGCAAGCAGCCAAAAGAAAAATTCTGGACTGGCCAACAAGACTTTCTATTGCTCTTGGTGCTGCTCGAGGTAAGTAGTAGTGTGGTATCAAGAACTCAACATATTCTACTAAGTTGTTCTTATAGTGAAACTAAGAACAAGCATACAAACTAAACCACAATACTGACTTTTCATTCTGCTAAAGAATAAATCTGAAAATCCATCTTGACATTGAAGCTCTACTGATTTCCTAAACATTGTTTGCCCAACTAACATCTCTTGCATTGTGAACACAGTAACATCTCAAAGCATGTAAGAGAGACTTCAAAGGGCAACACGCTAATATTCCATATTCTTGGATGACTGTATTCAATGTAAAAAATTGCAAAAGGATACAGGTTAATCAAGCAGCTGGGAAGTTGCTAAAGCTTCTGCGCTCTTCCCTTTGCTAGAGTACACAAAGCTTTGTCAAACAGTTTATGTCGGTGAAAGAAACACCAACACTGAGTTTAGGAATCCTTTTGAAGCTTAGACATATGAGAAAAAACCATGAAGAGTGACCTTTACAATCTTGGAACCACAAAGTGTTGATCCTTCAGTTTCTTTTGATTTGTAACGTGAAGTATATGGGTGGTCATCACTTCCTATCCAAACACCAAGCTCGTGATTGATTTAATAAACCACAATTAGAACTTATTAGAGAAGCTCACATGTCCCAACTGCTGTCAGTTGCATTCCCTCTTCAATTGTTTCAGAGACCTTGAGGTGAGGAAAAACAATGAGAGTACATGTAGCTCTCAATTGTAAAAGGGCTGACTGCAAGTTTGTAGCACAACAAGAAATAGAAGCAAGTACTGACAAGAAGGTAGATTAACCAATCATCTTGGCTATTTAATGATATTCATTCCATAATCAAATGAAAAAATCAAGAAGAACAAGTAGTATAACAATTGCAGCTGTAAATCGTCACAGGATATATGCAGAAACTGGGATAAGGGAAAAACTCTTGTTCAAGTATTCAGTGACAGCTGCTCTAACTGTTTCTTGGGAAAATATGTGAATACCCTAGTATGTTAGAACACAAAACTAGCAAAGAAGAAAGATGGAAAGTAAAATGACTCACATAAGACATGGTTTTTTTGATAGAATTACTTTATTTGATTCCTTAAGCTACTTCCTTTTCTTCTGTTTTGATTCATTCTTCTCAATCCTTCTTCATTTCTTTTGCCTAGCTAACAACAGATGGTGCCACACATGCTTAAAGTCTCTTTAACAATTTCAGGTTTGGCGTATCTTCACACATTCGCTGGACGCTGTGTTATACATAGGGATGTAAAGTCGAGTAATATACTTCTAGATCACAGCATGAATGCCAGAGTTGCAGATTTTGGCTTCTCGAAATATGCTCCTCAAGAAGGGGATAGTGGCGCTTCGCTTGAAGTAAGAGGCACAGCTGGATACATGGATCCAGAGTAAGTGAAATTTGCCCACATCCAGTACTAAAGTTTTTTCAGCGGAAGGGGGGTGCCATCTGTGTTTAATCCGTGATTTTCTTTGACTGTAGTTACTCTAACCCTCTTCATGAGCATAGGTAGTACCTAGAATTGTAAGCAAAAAAAAAACAGCTGCTTGAAAGGCTTTTCTGACCAGATAAATGCCAATGCCAGTCCCATGCTTTTTGTATGCAAGCACAACCTCTAATAACAGTTCCAACTGCCATATCTATTTCTGTTCAGGTACTACTCAACCCAGCATCTATCTGCAAAAAGTGATGTCTTTAGCTTTGGGGTAGTCCTCCTAGAAATTGTTAGCGGTCGGGAGCCTCTCAACATACAGAGGCCACGAAATGAGTGGAGTTTGGTTGAATGGGTGAGTCCAAGTGTTTCTTTCTCATACTTTAAGTGTTGACTTTTGTAATGCTTTTCCAGGAAGAAGTTATAAAGAATTTCAACATATCACTTCAGATATCTGTTGCCCCTCATGGACCTTATATTTAAGGCTTCATGATGTATTGCATGTCCATGTTTGTGATTGTTTGCTTCATTGCACAACCCATTAGAGACAGTTTTGGCCATGTCGATTGACAGAAGCACTTTACTGCAGGCAAAACCCTTTATAAGAGAGTCAAGGATCGATGAAATTGTTGACCTGAGCATAAAAGGAGGGTACCATGTAGAGGCAATGTGGAGAGTAGTGGAAGTGGCATTGGCATGCATTGAACCTTTCTCTGCTTATAGGCCATGCATGGTTGACATTGTCAGGGAGCTGGAAGATGCTCTGATTATAGAGAACAATGCATCTGAATATATGAAGTCCATAGACAGCATAGGAGGTTATAGCTTGGGAGGTTCCAATCGCTTCTCAATAGCGGTAGATAAGAAAATTTCCCTATCACCACCAGCTCCAACACCACCAGAGCCATCGCCAATTAACACACAAGTCTTGGCTCCTCCAGAGCCTAGATAGCAGATGGTTTTGCTATGGTTCCCAATCAAAAAATGATTATTGATTTACCATCATATGATCAGTTACAAAAAACTATAGTGGAAATTTCCAACATTCATCTTTGAGAGATTGTGGAGCTAGCTGTCTGTTTCATTACCCAAGCTTAATTTGATAATTCAGAGTATTTCAAATCAAAGAATCTCATTCTGCAGCAAGAATTTTGAAGGATTTAGTAAAATCTTGCATTTTTCAGTACAGTCATGCACAAAAACATAAATTGGTAAAAGAAGTTTGGTATTGTTAGCATGATTTTTGAATTTTTTTCTCAAACTCATGCTATAATATGTTTTTTTCATTTTTTCTTCTCAAAATTCACTGGCTATCAAAGTAAAAACCTGAGATGATTTTAACAGGAAGAATGGTTCATTGAACTATGTTGAGATTTACAGTCTGATGTTCAATTCATCAGCTATGAAATAGCAGAAGAATTTGAACATCAAAGCAGTGCACTAGCAAAATGACAATCCCACATAAATGGAATGAATAGAGTTGGTAGCCAGCAATTAGGGAAATAGATTCTCATCATTTTACTTCTTTGTAGAGTGCAGGTGGATAACAGATGGAGCACAAGACATAAGGCACATATTACAATAAGATAGTGTCTTATAGGCTTTTTTCTCTTCCTTTGCTTTCCTTTTTGGATCAAACAATTTAGCTGTTTATGGGTCACTGGTGATTGAATAGTTTGAAAACAAGTGGGATCACCACACAAAGCCATTTTATTATTCCATTTCCGTGTCCAGTGGGCGAGACATTAAAGCTTATAAACTATTTGTCCATGTTGCTACAATTTTAGTTTAGGAATTCGATAGTCAGAGCAGAAACCAATTTCTTTTTTTATGATATTACACTTGTTTTACCATGCAAGGCTGAATAAGATTTCACCCACTCCAAGATAAACAGAATGTTTCGCATATTCTTAAGATCTTATACATAATGAGGGGACCTAAAAAGATCAAGTAGCCTTGTGCTCGCAACGAGTCACTGATGTTCAGACTAACTTTCAGGTTCAGGTATAAAATTACTCCTTCTGCAGATACTAACTTAGAGGCTCGGAAAAGACAACTTTAGCAAAATTTCCGTTCACAAAGACGAACCAAAAATATCAGTTTACCATAAAGCATAAGATGCCAAAATCATGATAATCCATTTGGAATTCAGAAAACCATAAGCGAGTGCAACAGCTGCTCAGTAAATAACAATCACTATAAGGCATTATATTAGCGAACAAAAGTTGAAAGACTGGGTTTTGACCTAAACCCAGATACAAAATGATGAACATATTAGAGACAAACAAATACTACACGTGCTATACTTGACAACCAAGTTCTTATGGGCAATTACAGCAGAATCAGAACAGTACCCAGTTGGGAAAACACAAGAAATCAAGTAGAAAAAAGAGAAGGGTTGGCTGTGGCAGTACCAACTTGGACTTCGAGCAGCTCAAGACGGCGTTCCAAAGTATCAAGCTTCTCATTAAGCGATGCCAACTTGGACTTCGTAGTAGCCTCTACACAACCAAAAGACGATTTGGGTACTACTTAAATCAATCAATCAATCTCAAAAAAACCGAAGGAAGAGTATGAAGGTGAGTGCATGGTACCGAATTGAAGGAGGAAATCAAAGAGGCGACGAACATTGAGAGAGATGTGGGAAATGAATTCCCTATTCTCCCAATCGGCTTGTACCGCTATTCCAACGTTCACTGCGTTGGTTATTCCTCCTGCTCGAGCCATTTTGAATTCCGGTTTCTACAGATTGATTCTTGGAAGAACTGAAATTCAAAGAGGTATAAGCTTGGGAAAAAGATCTGAGCTTGACTTCTCCAATAACAGTAAAGACAGAAAGTGGAAGAATTTCCAAAACTTTTATCCGGAAAGATGAAATTTGGGAATTTGGAATCGAAATCGGTGGGCAGCGGCTTTGGGTGTTCGTTCGTTGCTTATCAGGTGAACTGTTAGTTGGTTGGTTGGTTACTTGGTTATTCAGTTGACTTTTTTTGTCTTCTTTATATATATATATATTTAAATGTTTTAAAAATTGGATAAAAATTAAACGATAAATAAAAAATTTAAAGTTTCAAAGGTAAATAAAATCAGCTAAAAATTAAATAATTTTAAATTTTTAAAATATAATTAAAAGAGATTGTTTTTAATATCAAAATTTTTGAAGTTTAATTAAAAAATATTATTAAATAAAAAATTATTTATTTATTTTTATTTATAAGAATTTATTAATTAAAAAATTTGACCAATTAATTAATAAATTTATCAGTTTTTAACAACAAAATTTATTAAAATAAATAGAACTAAAAAGTTAAAAATCGAATTTAAATTTTTTTCTGCCAAATTGCGTTTTTAAATTAATGATATATTTGATCTTTTATT
>JANIMX020000489.1:5934329-5946790 GCA_024582655.2 Erythroxylum kunthianum
CCGATCTTCCGAGTTTGATTGGGTCTGAAACTACCCGGCACGGACCCTAGCCTGATTTGACCTAGCCCAATCTTTTTTTAATTAAAATGCAAAACGATGTCATTTTTTAGTAAAATAATATCATTTTGCTTATAAGGGTCCAACTTCAAGTCGGGTCGGACCTAGGTTGCTCGAGCTCGATGCCTATTTTTTCAAACAACTAGGCTTAAGCCTCGATCAATCCAAGCCTAGCTCATTGACTTCGATCCGGTCGAGTCGGGTCAGGCCTAAGCCAAGTTGTCATCCCTACTTTATCTTTTTAGATCAACAATGTATTTCAAATAAGATATTTAATATATTAATCCATGTTTAATTTTAACCAATTACACTTTATAAATATTTTAATTTTTTTTATATCAAGTGAGCAAATTATCAAAAAATATTTAAAAGATCCACTTAATAAAATATTTAATAAATTTAATAATACTTATTAACTAATTTATTTAATATATTTTTATGTATATTTTTAGATTATCGAAGACACGATCCTCGATAAATAACTTTAACGTATTATATTACAGGTAAAGGATTTCATCGGTATTTTAAATATTTTTCTTCGAATCTTTTGTCTTGTATTTAACCTAAATATTTAATATGCTTTCCTCTTAATTATTTAACCTAAGTATTTCTTTATTTAGCCTAAATATTTTTTTTATAATAACTTATTTTTTTTCTTTTTTTCTTTTTTTCTCACTATATATATATATATACTTTATTCTATATTTTTATTAGAATTTCTATTATTATTATTTATACTTTTAAGTTTATTTAATACACAGTTTTCCATTATTAAAAAAGAACTATTACAATATTTAAAAAATAAAAAGACCTATTGGAATAGATTAGTAAAAAAACAAAGGATTTATTTATTGCAACTGTCACAGTTGATAACTTGACATTTACGACAGAGAAAGCTTGAAAGTGAACCTCGTACCCAAGTGAGCTACTAAGTTCCAAGTTCTAACCAAGCAATTCTTAGTTGTTGTGCTTGTGGACTCTGGACTCTTAACTGTCTCTTTTGAGGCCTGTCTGCTGTAGCTTTCCATAGCTCAAAGCAAAAGGGTCTTGGTGTTACCCCACCATTTTCCTCTTGATCGCCATTTGTAGCTTCCTTTCTCATCTCTCTGAGATGATTACCCTCATTCCATGACCTGTCTCCTTCGGGTAACTTACTTGCGCCCCAAAGCATTACCTTTTCCTCTTATGATTACTGTCCTTTTCGAGTTTTTTGTGTGTGCGTTAATGGAAGCCAATCAATTTCGTTTCTTGTTTTTCTTTGTGGGTTTTTCTCCTTATATGGAATGCCTGCGCTTTATGATATGTACTCCGCCTAGTCCTGTTATATGTTTACGGAAATGATACCTGCACAGCGAGGGAAAATTTCAGTTCTTGCTAGCAATTATAGTGTGATCTTTAATCAGGCAACTCTTCAACTTTTGTGGTTATTTTGCTTTTCTTTGGGTTGCAATTGGTTGTCCTGTAAAGGGTTTATCTTTCTGACCGTTGGAGTAGAATTGGGTGTTGGTTTGTTGCAGTTTCCCGTTAGTGACTGGAAATTGTGTTTTCTTCTCGATTGAATAAGATGATGACTTTAAGCTCCACAGGATTATGTGACGGGTCTAGTTGGAAGTTCAAAAGCAGAACAATTATAAACTCGTATGTCTACACTTCGAGTTTGAGTAACTGAGGTAAACAATTGCAAGAAGTTGTGCGAGTGACATGCGAATTTTATTTTCTCTTCATATTTGGTTTGAGTTTCTGAGCATATTTCTCTCTGATGTTACACATGTGAATTATACGAGAGATTCAGATTAATGTGTGAAGCTACTGTGCATTTGAAGGAGAATGTCTGAGCTGTCAGCTTTCCATAGGAACATAATTTTTTTTCTTTTTTCGATGGATGTTTTAGTTCTTTGTTGCCATAATCTGCTTTAGAGGTTCCATAGGAGGGCTAGAAGGTCTTGGATTAGGCCACTTGATCATTTTAAAGTTTTAAGGCAGGAGGGAAATTTCTCAGCATATCTGTAAAAATTGTGGGAAACCATCAAATTTCAATTAATTTGCGCTGAGCCAGCACTAGCCAATATATTTCTTCCAGCTTTGTATCTTGTGCGCATGAGATCATGTTCATAGGTGAAGGGAACCATATCTCAACATCTTAATGACTTTATTCTATTGAGTTTATGAATCAATAATTTGGGTAATCCAATCAGAGGGTCTGTTGCTCATGCATAATCCCCGATTTGGTATGTAGACTGTAGGTGAGTAATATCTGTTGGTTTGTTCTCTCTCCTTTACATGTTATGTCTGACCATGTGATGAGCATCTACACTTTTTCAATGTGCATTTGTAGGAAGATAAAAGTGATTGTTTGAACTTTAAGAAAAACATTAAGGTTTAATTTTTTGACCCTTTTGTATGAGATAACATATTCAAAAGTATCTAACCGTTTAAGATTTTATTACCCAAACTGTTAAAATTTTCAATTGACTAACCAACCTTGTAAAACCTTAACAGTTTGGTTCAATAGGTTAATTTTGATGATGTGACATGTCTATTAAATGTTACTTAGATGTTTATTTATTACTCATATCAGCAAAAACTAACGTTTTAAATTGAATTGTTAAAGTTTTAAATGGTTGGTAACTGAATTGAAAATTTTAAAAGTTTGAGCGCTGAATTGAGAGAAAGGTAGAGTGAGAGAGCAAGAGAATAGAAATGCTATTGAGGCTTTTACATATTATTTGTAAATGACTTAACAGTGCAATCTACTATCTCAATTCCATATCTAGTGGTAACACAAAATTTTGACTTTTTTAGGTTCTTTCTTATGTTGAGAATGCAAACTCATAGTCATACCCAATTTCTTGGTCAGTATAAGATGCTTCCACCAGAGCTTGGAACTTTTCAAGATCGTGAAGAGTTGATAAAGTATGTTCGTGACTTTGGGGCTAGTCAAGGATATGTGGTAACTATCAAAAAGTCTAGGAAGGACAAAAGAGTTATCCTTGGCTGTGATAGAGGAGGTGTCTATCGTAATAGGCGCAAGATAGATGAAAGCCAGCGCAAAAGGAAAGCATGTTCACGTCTTATAAATTGTCCTTTCGAGGCAATAGGAAAAAAGGAAGACGATGCATGGGTACTTGTTGTGAGAAATGGAGAACACAACCATGAACCTTTAAAAGACATGTCTGAGCATCCTTTTAGTCGTCGTTTTTCCGAAGAGGAGGTTAGACAAATTAAAATGATGACTGAAGCTGGTGTAAAACCCCGGCAAGTGCTCAAAGCTCTCAAACAAAGTAATCCTGAGCTACAATCAACACCAAGGCATTTATACAACCTTAAAGCAAAGATCCGACAAGGAAATTTGTCAGGTTAGATCCTGGTTCTAGTTTTCTTATGTGGATCTGTTAGTTGTGTCATTGAAAGTGTTAAGATCAAAGAATTCAATAATATCCTAAGCTTTTGTTTGATGGGAATGATAACACATCACCATTATGTGAAGTACTTGAAATTATTTTCTCAGTATAAGCCTGTAGTTGTTCATTGTAAAATGTTGCTGACGATGAATAAAAGTCATCTTGCAGAAAAAAATTTGACGTCATGGACACCAAACAGATTTATTGCTGTAAACTCAAGTACTGATTCTGCATCAGGGTCCTTAAAGCAAAAGAACCAACCTGTAGGTTTGATTTAGTAGTTTCTCTGTCCTTTGCTCTGTCAGTGTTAGTCTTTGTTACTCCTCTTTCTTTTCTTTCATCCCTCTTCTTGATTTGAAAGAAGTGATGACTAAAATTTTATCATAACTGCAGCAGAAGGTGTGTAACTTTATTGATGGAAAATTTGTAGAGTCACACAGCTCTACAACCATTGAAGTTATAAATCCTGTAAGTTCATTAACTGCTTTAAGGGTCCCTCTTGATAGATACAATTGTGTTATTGGCCTTTAATATAGCCCTACTTATTAAAATAGGCTACACAAGAGGTTGTTTCTCATGTTCCTTTAACAACCTATGAAGAGTTCAAAGATGCAGTTATTGCAGCCAAGAGAGCTTTTCCTTCATGGAAAAACACTCCTATCGCTACTCGCCAACGTATCATGTT
Source organism: Erythroxylum kunthianum (assembly GCA_024582655.2). Taxonomy (NCBI): domain Eukaryota; kingdom Viridiplantae; phylum Streptophyta; class Magnoliopsida; order Malpighiales; family Erythroxylaceae; genus Erythroxylum; species Erythroxylum kunthianum. Next base: position 5,938,473 of record JANIMX020000489.1, read on the forward strand.
CAAGCTACAGGAACTTATTCGTAGGGATATGGTTGGTGTGCCTAATTGGTCTTTTCAATTATCTTTTGTTAAATTGTTTACTGAGGACAAAGTTCATCTTTCAGGATAAGCTTGCCATGAATATCACTGTTGAGCAAGGTAAGGCACTGAAAGGATCACAAGGTGATTTACTGCGTGGTTTAGGTCAGTAGAGCACTTACTTCAACCTACTTTATTTACCATTATCAGGTGCTTAATTCTCACAGGTTAACTGAACCACATTTTCTGTCATAAATTTGCATAGAGATAGTTGAGTATGCTTGTGGAATGGCGGCTTTGCAAATGGGTGAGTTCGTCCCAAATGCTTCTAATGGAATTGATACATTCTGCATTAGAGAACCGCTTGGTGTATGTGCTGGGATATGCCCTTTTAATTTTCCAGCAACAATGCCATTATGGGTATGTACCCTGTACTTCATGTTTCTTGTTCTTGGTTAATTACTTAGAGTTTGTTCCAGTTAACGGGTGATGGTCCTTGTTACTTCTTGTTTCTTGCAATTATTGGTGCAATTTAACTCCCAAATGTTTCTTGCAAATGTGTAAGTTTGTCCTAAATTCTCTTGTATCTTAGAGTTTATCTAGGCAAAGATGTTGACTTTCCGAACCTTGACTTGCTCCATTATCCAATTTCATGCTTAGACTTGACTGTCTGGATTAGTCTATGGTCCTGTGGTGAATTTTGGGTCAGTTTGATTTGTTTAGGTGTTCTTGCTCTTGCTATTGAAAGATGCAGCTTTCGTTTAGAAGAGTAACTTAGCACTGTCAAGCCAAAATGAGGTAAGAAAAGGATTTTTCTCTACTCTAAAAAAGTTGATTATTTGATTTGCAGATGTTCCCGATTGCAATAACATGTGGCAATACATTTGTTCTTAAGCCATGTGAAAAAAATCCAGGTGGGTTAGTTTATTTCTGTTCACAATTGTTCAGTGCAAAAAAAGTTCTTTTGAGTTGCTACCTTTAATGGATGAAACAATGTCATATTTCGTCTGTACCATAAACTGCAGTTTAGTTCATAGTAGGCTTGCATGATTGGTATAGATAGCAATTACTCAATGCAGTATCGTAATCGATATTATGTCTGCAATTTCCTTATTTTTTTGAGTTTGTAATAAACTAAACGCAGAGCTCGAATCTTAGCGTTTCCCAATTGAATGAATAATCTTTGTACTGCTGCAAATTTTATTTTAACGTTTCTACTGATTATGCAATAACTAATCGTCCATCACTCATGAATTGGGTGAAATCAAGTTGGTCTTCTGCTCTGCTGACATTACTAGTATTAAAAGGTGTCTCCCGGCTCTTGGGTTTTGTGTTATTCGTAGATTCTTTTGTCTTTGATGCCCTTCACAAACAATGCATTAACATATATAAACATGTAATCTATCTAATTAAAAATGTCACTGATAGCATGCTTTAGCTTATTTTTTCAGGGGCTTCTGCAATACTTGCAGAATTGGCTAAGGAGGCTGGTTTGCCTGATGGTGTCCTAAATGTTGTTCATGGAAACAATGTGAGGCTTGCTTTTCAAATTATTTGAACTTCCTCAACACTATGACCAGAAAAAATTGGCTGAAGATATTGCTCGTGATTGACCATGTGTTCCCTTTCTTGTATACCCTTTCTATTCGATTTTGAATAGGCTTTCCTGGAATATTCTTGGTTCATTTCACTAACTGCCCTTGACTCTGCTCCTTGTAAGATGATGTTAAACTTTAGAATATTCTTAGAAAGCCCTAACCGTGGGGGTAAGTAGGTGTACACCCAATGGGGGCAAGGGTTGGACAAACATGAAATTAGGAGCTCTGTCTTGATTGGTATAGATTCAGAAAAGAATTTCTAAGGATACTAATTTGTTTACTGTGACTTCTCAACTTGGATATTTTATATTTGGTGCAGGATATTGTTAATTACATATGTGATGATGAAGACATAAAAGCTCTATCATTCATTGGTTCAGATGTGGTAAGCTGATTTTGGTACTTGATAGAGTAATTGAACTTATTGTATGCAATGATTGTCATCCTATCATTTTTTTAGGCTATAGCAATTTTCACTGCAACATTAGTAGCTCTAATTTCAGAAGGGTTGCTTATAGTGAATGATGCTGTTAAAAGTATGTCAATATCACTAATGATGTAAAGGGATTTTTACTGTGGTGTTACACTAATGATGTACTCTGCAGTATGCTCAACAGATTTATTGGAATTAAGAATTGAGACTGTGGAGTCTAAATAATAAAGTTAAAGGAGTAGTGGCATATACACTTCTACTGGTTTACAAGGACTAAAAAGATATCTCCTACATTTTTTATTTAGATGTGAATCTTTATGTGGTTTTTTAAGCCTTCAATCAAGTCCATTAATTGTATAATTGTCAACTTAAATTCTCATAATAGTCATATATGAAGAAAAATTCTCAATCTGATCTAAAAAAATTTAGTTTTGAAAAGGTTAAGCAGATTTATGTATGAAGGTGTTAATGACAATCTTTGATACCTGAGGTGTTGTAGAACTAAACTAGATCAACCAAGGATTTTTTTGAATCTAAGTGAACTATGGAGGATTTGATTTGTTCTTGAATTGAACATTTCTAAGGTGGAATTAATGGCTGGAAATCTCTTCACAGTATTCTCCATGTTTTAGTCTTAACTTGATTGTCAATTGTTACGAGTTTTGAAAAACAAAGGCCATTAAGTATGGTGTTGAATGACAAATGCTTTTCCTGCGTCTTGTTCACTTGGTTTCTAGGCTGGCATGCACATATATGCTAGGGCAGCTGCTAGAGGGAAACGTGTTCAGGTGAAGTTCTTGTATTTGTTGATCTATCTCCATCTATCTCAAAAAGTCTCGTGCTCACACATAATTTTGTGCACGTTTTTCAAATGTGCTTGTTGTTGTAATCTTAAGTATGGTTATATACTGATTTGAGCTGCTGATTATTCTGTGGAATCTTTAGTCTATGATAGGAGGGAAAAATCATGCAGTTATCTTGCCTGATGCAAGCATGGATGATACTTTGAATGCCGTGGTTGCTGCTGGATTTGGTGCTGCAGGACAGCGGTGCATGGCATTGAGCACAGTTGTTTTTGTTGGAGGTTCAATGCCTTGGTACTGTGATCTATTTGCCTACAGTTTGTGTTTTTTTTTTTGTTATCCAATCCTCCTATCAAGTTCATTATGAGAGCCCATTTATTGGAACTGAGTTTTCTTAACTCTGCACCAAAGATTTTAGGCTTCTTAAGAGGTAGTTACATTTGCTTCATTTTGGTCCTTTTGTCCTTTAAAATTGCTATTCCTTGGCAATTGTTATTTTCTGATACTTATAAATGTGGAACTTCTTTGTTGGTTACCTAGTAGATCACTCTACATTCGTTGTTAGATAGAAACCGTACTTGATATTAAGAGATTCTGTATATTGTGTTCTTGCTACCCATCTAAGCAGTCAAGAGATGTTGTCTTTTTGTTTCTAGAATGTGAAGACCTCATAATAAGTTTAGAAAATAGAAAGCATAGCAAGAAGAGAAGGTGAGAAATGATGCATGGCTGAGTTTCAGTGCATCTCAAGTAGAGCACTAAGCATTTTAATTTAGCATCATTGGTTCATTTTGCAATTGTAGGCCAACAGAATGTACATCCTTTTTTTAGGAAGATAGAGGAACGTTCCTTGTAGTCTCCATCCTAACTTATCTTTGATCAATGTAGTATCTCCAAGTTTTCTTCTTCTTTCACGTTTTATTCTTCTTTGTTTCTGTTTTGGGTAATTGTCAAGTCATGCTTCTAGAAATTGCTGCTATAGTGCAGTAGACTTATATCATTGACATCAATGTTTGTTCACATTTGCAGGGAAAATGGCCTTGTGGAGCGTGCTAAAGCACTTAAAGTTAATGCAGGCACTGATCCCTGTGCAGACCTTGGTCCAGTGATTAGCAAAGAGGTGAAGATACTTGGTTGAGAATATTATGTCATTAACTTGATGAAGTGAAACTCTATGCTGGTAGCTAGTTTTCTTTTGTTCAGTGATTATGCAAGGTTTGATTTCTTATTTAACTTATATACTCCACCTAGCTAGCTTGCTTTTCTTTCTGTTGGTCTTTTAGTATATGACTTGTACATAGTAACTTTTTCTTGAGGTTTGCTTATATCGTATTATCGTTAGATGTTACTTATTAACTAGTATTTTTCCAGATGGTTTGGTTTCTTCCCATTGATTTCTAGCTTCTGGCTGTTACATACTTGGTTCCTTTTTCATTAGGGTTTCTTATACTCGTTAGATGGGTATGATAAAATGAACAGGTGAAGGACCAGATAAATAGATTAGTACAGAGTGGGGTTGATAGTGGTGCTCGGCTTCATCTGGATGGAAGAAACATTTTGGTGTGTATTTGTTTCTATCCTTTCTGATGTTTTACTATTCATTGCTGATAATAGAAAACCAAAACTATTAGATTATACCTGCTCCTGTGCATACACGGGCAAATAGTTTCTAGAGCTTGTTCTACAAATCATGGTTTGTTTTGATGCCCAAAAGTAGTTTGTTGATGTTAGGTTGGTGTGGAGAATATGTAATTTCTCTTACTATGTTGGGTTTGAAATTTTGGAAAATGAGAAAAGAGAGGTACTTGGATCAACAATCATCTCAGTTCTCTACTTTCAGATAAAACTGGATATCTCTAAGTAAGCATAAGCAACTGTTATCCAAAATGAAGCGAACTTTTTTATGAACTAGGAAAACATGATATTAGGAGCTTAGTTAGTGACTATTGACATAATTAGGCATCACAGTACATATCGTTCTCATTTCTTTCTGTTGATTTATAGTAATAATTAAGATACTTCTTTCTCACATCTAACCTGGTAAAGTATTCCATCTAAAACCCTACCTTTACTTGCAAAGGTTAGTGATATATGACAGTCTTTTCGTTCTATTCTAGATGAGTTTACTTTCTTAGCCTGGTCTTTGTTTAAATCTTTGTTTAGGTTCCAGGATATGAAAACGGAAGCTTTGTTGGTCCAACAATCTTGTGTGATGTTACTGTCAACATGGATTGCTATAAGGTAACTACATTTCACGTCTCAAGTTTTCATATGCTTTTCAGTGTAAATCGACTTGGATAATGCATTATTCTCTGTAGTCTAAGAATTGAACCAAAGACCTTGGCATATTGTTGACAGCAATGTTTGTGTTATGCAGGAAGAAGTTTTTGGACCGGTACTACTGTGCATGCAGGTGCACCTTTTATTAGCGATTCACTTGTTTTGTGAACAGTAAATGTGTTTGTAGTAGGTTGACAAACTCTTTTTGATTGCAAACAGGCTGACAGCCTGGAAGAGGCCATAGCCATTATAAACAAAAATAGGTAATGTTAATAATGTATTTTCTCAAGAAGCTTTAGGTTGTCGTTTTATGTTGGAACCCTACGAGTTGGGTTTTTTCATACTTTGTGCGTGTGGTAGTAAATCATGATTCTGCTACATTGTTTGCATTTGAAATCTTGTATCCAGGGACAGGAATGGAGCTTCCATATTCACAACATCTGGGGTTGCAGCAAGGAAGTTCCAGAACGATATCGATGCTGGCATGGTAAGTTTGGGAAAGATGTCGAAGACGTCCCTTTTACCATCTTGAATTCCTACATACCCAGTCAATGTAGTACTATTCTGAGACACCATCTGCTAGAGTGCAAGAGAAATATGCAAGCTAGAGATTAAAATACTGAAGCCTGAATATGGTTTAGTTCTTCAGATGCATTCAATGTGGGGAATACATTAATGGTGTGAATGGAGAGCGTTAAAACTTTCTGGCTTCAGCTTATTACTCTTTCTGTTTAAATCTAAGTAAAAATTTCCATTGGAGAGAAGCTATATTTTCTCCAAGTGGGGCTGTCACAAAGTTAACTTGAGAACAGGACATAGGGATGTGCTTAGTCTTTATTGGGTTCGGTATGTGCTCTGTAAGCGTCAGCTTTTCAAATTGTTTTGACACGAGCCTTGTGTTAACAGGTCGGAGTCAATATTCCAGTTCCGATCCCATTTCCATTCTCCTCACGACATGAACCGAAAGCATCATTTGCTGGCGATCTTAATTTTTGTGGTATATCATCTTTCAATTCACTTCTGTAATGCAAACATAAACCATTAACCCAACCTTGTTCATATAAAGGGAAAAATGTGAGGAGGAAAAAGATTTTGAGTCATATGGCATTGATGAAGAGTTTATGCAGTATCAAGAGCGTTTTTGTTCATTTTTCCCTCTTCCTCTCTGTTTTCTCTCAGTGGAGTACGTTTCTGAAATGCAGGAAAGGCAGGTGTGCAATTTTACACGCAGATAAAAACAGTAGCGCAACATTGGAGGGACTTGCCTAGTCTGGGAGTCTCATTGTCTACTCTCACGCACTTTGAGATGGAAACAAGAAGCAGAGGAGTTTCGTCAGCCATGCCTCCATCCGAGAGAGATTCACCCAGTGAAAGAATATCACCAGCCATGTCACTAGCATCTGAAAGGGATTCCCCTAGGCACAGAGAGTTTCTGCACGAGGATTTACCAAATTCAGGAGTGTCTTCCTTACATTCAATTACTGATGAGGATCTACACAGCCAGGGAGCATCTCTAATGTTGCCTCTGACAGCCGCGCAGGATTTACCAAACAACAATGCGTCTTTCAGTGTACTCCCTGCATCGAATTCAAGCCATGAAATAGCTTTAACCATGTCCCAGTCATCTGATAGTGTTTATATACCCCAAACATCTCAGTGGAATGAAACTTCAAGCCTATCTTCTCAAAGGACTGAAAGCATCCCTTCAACATCAATGGGGATTTATATGTCTGCATCTCAACGGAACGAAAATGTCAGGTCATCAACCAAGAGGAATGAATCGGCATTCTCATTGACGTCTGAGTGTTTATATGTGTCTACATCTCATGAGAATGAAAACATAGGTCCAATATCACAGAGGAATGATAGCACAGTTTCAAGCTCTCATAGGATCGACACTGCCGTACATCCAGTTTCGGAGAAATTGTACGACATTATAGCAAATCCTACGCAGTTGAATGACAGTCTGAGTCAAACATTTCAAAGACGCAATTCCATATTCCCACCTCTGGAGGGTAGATACATACGTTCTACATCTCACAGAAGTGATCAGATAAGTTCAGCATCTCAGAGGCCCGATGCCATTTCGTCACCCAATTCCAAGAGGATATTTATTGCTGGAGTGCCTGATCAAAGGACTGAAAACATGACCCCAGCTTCTCAACGGAATGATGCTATGCAGTCAACCTCAGAGGCCGTGTACATTCCTCAAATAGTCCAAAGAATTAACACTACAGTAGCAGCATCCGAGAGGCTATATCTTCCACCAACAACAGAACGGCTCTATAATGACAGCACCATGGTTTCTATTGATAGCTTTCCCAGTCATGGAGCTTCAATGAATCTGTCTACATCTCAGAGGATATAGGATGCTAGTATTAGTGTTTAATTATATTCTTAAGGACCAAAAGGATTTGTTCTGTGAACACCAGCTAAGCATGAAACACAATCATCTTTAGAAGCTATGATGATCCTTTTATCTAGGCCTTAGCTTTAGGATTGGCGTTTTTGACGTTGTCCTGTCCAAATTTAAGTTAACAGGACAAGTTCGGGTTGATCGAGATTGGAGTCGCAACTCTAATTAACTTAGGGGCCTGATTCCATTTCTATTTATTTGTTGTGGTTTTTAGTTTTTAGTTTTAGTTTTAGTTTATGTTTTTTTATTTTTTTTAAAACTGATTGGTTGAAATTTCTAATATAAAAACTAAAAATAAAAATCTGTTTTGTTGAGATTTGTAATAAAAAATTAAAAACATTTGTTTTTATTTTTGTAATTATACTCTTATGTTAATTATTTTAATATAATATATTATGTTTTAAATTAATTAATTCTTATTATTGCTAAAATTAAAATATATGTTAATTAATATAATTAAAAAAATTACACGTTAATTGTATATAATAAAATTCTATAAATTAGAAACACTACTACAAAATAGACTTTTGTCAACAAATATTTTACAAGCACAACAACGAAATATGCGTCGTTAAATTTATTGACGACGAAAAAAATATTCGCCGTCCTTTCGTCGTGTATGAAGGCGTCGGCACCTAATGGACGACGAATACTGGTTTCGTCGTTAGATTTTATACAACGACAATTATTTTCGTCGTTAAAGTTTACTTGTAATTAACTTATAATACAAATTAACGACGATTATTCGTCGGCTCTTTAATAACAAATAA
>JANIMX020000489.1:6075708-6088694 GCA_024582655.2 Erythroxylum kunthianum
TAATAATAATAAATATCTATGACTCTCTAACATTTACAATTTTCTACAAAAGTTCATGCAAAGAACCAACAAGATATAAAACCTGAAACAAAATTATTTACAATTACATTACATATATAGAATTTAACATAGATATCAAATATAAATAAAATTTAAAGGAGAGGAGAAATAAAAAATTGGAAGTTAACAGAGAACATATATATCAAATATCAATGACGTTAACAAAGAACTTAACGTTGGGCTATATTCACAATGAATTGAAAGTTGAAGTATTTTAGCATCATTTTTTGTTGTTTGGGTTAGTATTATAAAATTAAGTGAAGTTTAGAATTTTTTATAATTAACCCAAAAATTTTATAAGATACTCGTATAATATTGTTTAACCATTTCTTTTTTAATTATCTAATTGATGAAATCACGAAGTTTTTGACTTTACATGTTTAGCCGTTAAGATTTTGAAGCCAAAGTATCACCATGGATTGCCATATATTCAATCTTATATTACAGTTTTGTAGGCGTAGCATAAGAAGTACAGCACCAGTAGTATTACAGTTAAGTAGTACTGCATAGTACCCCCCACTTTCTGCATTTTACACTACCGGCGGTACCTGACAATTTTGCCGGTACCAATGACCGATATTAAGGAGGTCGTATCGTACTGTTTTTTGACTGGTATTGACCAGTACTGTACAGTACCCATGACTTTCGTAGTGAGAATACTAAAGATATAATTTGTTATATAAAATTTTAAATGTTAGGAATTTGTTATTTGTTAGGAAGATAAAAATTTTATCAGTTATGATTTATTTCTGATTTTTCTCATATTTAGAATTTCATTGTAAATGTCTATATAAAGACATCAGTTTCAGAATAAACAGTAGTGCATTATTCAACATTTGCATTACTCTTTTCTAGTTCTTTTCTTGTGCGCTCTCCAGCATTGAATTTGCTTAACCTTGTTAGGAAGGGATTTGGAACTTTGGCATTAATAAGAATATGTTTGAGATTGATACAAAAGTAGGCACAGATATCAAACAAAAACAATGAAACAATGAAAGATCTATATTAATAAGCTAGCTAGAACAAAGCTGAAACTTTTGCAAGAGGGTTCTTCTTCTCTAGTGGGAAATCCAGTTTCTGTTGATCCAATCTAGATGATGCCTCAGCTGAGAATGATGATAATCAAGTTTTTCTCCAGTAGTAGGAAAATAAACAAAGAACCTGTCCCTCCCATGTCTGCCAATGATCTGCCCAAACCACCAGCCATCATTGTCAAAAGCATCCACCTTGTCAAACATCTCGAAGTCGGGATACTTTGATGGAGACGGACATGGAGGTTTTGGTGGGATGGGACGGATTTCCTCAGCAGAAATTTTCTCAACCAACGGAGTGTCATAATCTTCTTCGATTAGGTTCCTGTACTGAACATGGTAAGTGACGATGGAGGAGTAAGGAGAGCGCTCGTATTTGATCACTGTTGCTTCATAATATGAGCCTATAAACCCTTCTTGTTTGCTGCAAACTTCCACCTTCTGACCTAAGTAAAACATTATAATTGCTCGGAAACTCAAGCTCAGACTCAAAGTAAGGAAATTTTGGTGACATGAAGCGTAAGTAATGCTATTTATCGAGTAGTGTATCAGACTCCGATAATGATTAGGAAAGGACGTTTTCGATTTTCCAAACTGGGGAAGGAAAGGATTTTGAGTAAGCTATGAAAAGGATTAAAGAAAGATTTTGCGTAATCCTATCCGGAATAGGAAATCAAGAACAGAACTTTGTTACCTTGTTGTAGTATATGTCAAACTACTTGCTCTGGAGATTTAAGAAATCTGTGTCCGATCAGAGAAGTTCGGTTTTGGAGATAAAAGTGTCTGTAAATTTACAAATACACATCAGATTAATTTAATTTTTTATAATTAATTAAATAAATTTAATTAAGTCTGACTATTTAAATTTAAATCTAAACTCATGATTCAATCAATAATATTAAAATAAATTCAATTTTTTTAATGTATAAATAGATTATATAGGTTGTATAAACCAAAAATACTAAAACTTAATTAATGTATAAAAAAATATGTAATGAAGATTAGAGTTAGAGAAAGAAAGGTTAGAATTAAAAATTATAAAAAGTTAAAAATAATCCTCATATCATTAATATGATTTTATTAAACATTAAAATAACAAAAAATATATATTTTCACCAGTTTTCAACTAATAATTACATATGATGCTTATAATTTAAACATATCTTACATTTGTACAACAAAAATTTATATTATCTTAACTAACAATTTCATCTAATATATTCAATTTCTTTAAATTTTAGTTTAGGTTAACTATATTTTTTGTTATCCTATTATATTCAATTTCTTATTAAATATCTTTTTAATAAGTCTTCCAACATCAATAATTTAGAAATTGAAATATATATATTAAAATGCTGTGATTGAACTTGAAATATTATGGTTCGAATTATATTTTGATAAAAACATTAAAGTTAAAATTACACTTTTGCCTATTTTAAATCAATATAGTAATTATACATGTGGAAACTATAAATACCACAAGTAAGATGTTTAATAATGAACATGAGTATTAAGTTCCATCGCTTTAATTTGAAATACTTGATTAATAATTATTGATAAAAAATTAATTTAGAAATTGTCAAGTTTGTCAAAGTTAGTTTAATTATCTTTTATTTTTTAATGATTCCAAATATGATAATATATTATTAGTCTCTCTAGTAGTTAGGGGTAAGGCTGTGTATCATTATAACTCTCTAGACTCCACTTAACAATGAGATTTTTATTAGGTATTGTTGTTGTTATTGTTGATTGTTAGGTCATAAGTTTGATATGGATAATAAAATATTAAAGGTAATAAAATATATATTTTATCCTTTCAAAAGCAATGTTAGATTATCAAAATGATGCTAATATACTTATTTTGAATGTAATATTAAAAAGTGATTATGTCTCCTAAAAATAATGTTTTATGATAGTGATCTAATGTTACAGAATAAAAGACAATAATTTTTATATTCTTTATAATATTTATGATTACATGTATTTAATAAAATGAAAATAATTTTAGGTAAGAGAGTAAAATATTATATGGATTTAGGATCATAAATCACGCTTATTAACATAAAAAATTTATTATATAATTGATTAATACTTACTATATTATGTATATATTTAATAATTAAAATCATATATAATGATTAAATAAATAGTTAATTAAAACAATTTTGACTATTACTCAATTAAACCCTCTTATTATCGGTAATTTTTTATCTAGTTTAAAAAAAACACACAACAAATTCAATCTCTCCGTTTTACGAGAGTTGAGTGAGGGTCATCAATTATACGCAGTTTTTCTCTTGTATTTTTTTACAAATTGGTTGTTTTCATAACTCAAACACGTGACTTTTCAGTCACACAAGAGCAACCTTACCAGATGTTCCAAGACTCGACCTCTAGTTTAGAAGTAAAGTCAAAATATATTTATAATATACTTGGTATTATGAGATTTACAATATGCAGATTTTTATAAACTCCGTTAATAAAAAGTATTTGATTAAATAGTTACTAAAGTTAGAGGAGTTAATTTTAAAAATAAAATTAATCAATTAGGAAATTGGGTATAATAGAAACTCTAAAAATTATTGTTATCTCATTAATTTACTATAATCAAATATACTTAAATATTAGATAAATGTAATTTTCAGGACCACACCTACTGAATTGACCTAATCACACAAAGTGTTCAAACTTTCCGTCATTTTACTCATACAAACCACCCCATTTTCATCCTTGACCTTTATATAAAGTACATAGCTAAGTCAACGAAACAACATCAACACCAACATTCAGTAGAAATCTCGTTGATACGCAGAATTTGAATAAGTTCAGTAGTACATAGCCTTACCCCAAACTAATAAAGAGACTGTTTCCAAATGACCTACATAAAAAGATAAATAGAGAGAAAGAGAGGAAGAACGAGAGAGAGATAAGAGAGATAAAAGTAAAATAATAATTCGACTAATAATAATAATAAAAGAAGAAGTAGAAGGAAATTAATAATACTAATAATGTGAATAGTAAAAATAAATAAATAAATGATAATAATAATAATAACTAATAAAACAAGTTATGACAAATTACGAGAACTACAAGAATCTCCTTACAAGATATCCTTTATCTGAATTTTAATACGTCAAAATTACACAATATATATACTTTAAAAACATTCCAATATTTAAAATTCTCAAAAAATCTATATCTAATTTTTAGTTTTATAGAAAAACTTATTTTCTTAAATTTGAGTTAAAAATAACGATAAAAATACAAAAAATATAAACATAAAATATTGATTAATCAAATGTTATTCTCACGATGATTCAACTCAACTCTTAAACTCAAACCAAACTAATTAAATCTGACTCAAACTAACAATTTATTAGAATTATCTTAAATTATTAATTTAATTCGAATTTAATTAGTTTGAGTCAGATTTAAAAATTAAGTTAAGTTATCATATTAGTAATATTTAATTAGTCAACGTCAGATATTCATACTGAATATGTTTTATTATTATTTTTAATTTAAGTAAAAACAAATAAGTTTTATAAAAATAATATTATAATTTTTTTGTTGATAATTTTAAAAATTAAAAATTTCTATATTTGTTTAAATTATAAGTAACCGGTATATCGTTTACCCTTAAATTAACTTATATTATTAATGATTTTAACTAGTATGATTACTTCTTTATAACAAAAAGGTCGTGAGTTTGAATCACGAAAATAATTTTTTGTAAAATATAATTTTTTTTTATGTATAATTAATAATCTTTATCCGAATTTTGCAAAATGAAAAAATTAGATTTGTTGTGTTTATGTTGTTAATGGTTTATCGGACCAAAATCACCCTCACATGCAGTTGGGCAAAAGTTGGTGTCCCACTTTGAATACGGAGAGTACCAAATCCCAGTTTACAAGAGAAATGGAGAACCCAAGTTATCTGAGAAGGGCCCATTTGTCCCCAAAAGTCACTCCTGCACTAAACCTAAACCTCACTTCATAGTCAACAACGAACCATAAGCAGACCTGTTTATGAACATAAGGGAATTCAGTTAAACTCACTTCTCTAACCAAAACTGACATTGGTGAAGTTGGTGGGGTTGTGTTATTGTGGATTTTTACGTAATTTAGACATCAAGTTCCAAAGTCTTGTTAACGAGATTAGTTCCACCAACTTAAACATGACATCTTTAGTACTATAATGTTTGAGACAGTACCTATCGACAATCATCATGTCGTTTTGCTCCTTTGCCTGTTTCCTGTATTACAGCTTAGTGTGTTTAGTGGTAAGTATTCAATTACTATGAATATTTGAAAAAAGAAAAATGCTTTGTAGCCAATTATTAATGATCATTCATAATCAATTTTATTGAATAAGAAAATTTTTATTTTACATTATTATTTTTAATATGTAGTTGGATTCTTAATTTAGAAACAATCTCTCTACTAGTTAGGAGTAAGGTTATGTAGTATTGAATCTCTTCAGATTCCGTGTATCAGCAAAATTTTTACTGGGTATTGTTGTTGTTGGATTCTTTAAAAATATATAATTTAATTGTCATGTTTGTTTCATTATTCTTATATCTTTTTTGTATCTTAAGGTAGGATAAGACAAAGAATCGAATTGAGTAAATCCAACAAATTTTTAATATTTGAATTTGATATCTCTTAAAATTTTAGATTTAAAATATTAAGATTGAGTCAGGCTAAAATAGATTTTTTGAATCAAAAATAAAAAATATTTAAATTTAAAATTGATTCTGATTTTAATCAAATTTTGTTGTTGAGGGCTAATTTTGGAGTAATTAGTAAGATTATTCTTTTGTGACTTAAAGGTCACGAGTTCGAGTTACGGAAATAACATCTTTATAAAAAATATAAAGAGAAAGTTACGTATAATTGACGTCCCTCACTCAACCATCGCAAAGCAAAAAGACTGTTTGTTATGTTGTGTTGTTTTTTAAGACAAGTCTTGGATCAACTAGTAAGGTTGTTCCTTTGTGACTAAAAGATTACGAGTTCAAGTCACATAAACAATCTTTTTATAAAAAATACAAAAAAATACTGCGTACAATTGATATCTCTTATCAAACTCTTGCAAAGCGGAAAAATTGAGTTTGTTATATTATGTTGTCGTTTAGTTGAGGAATATATTAGATTGAAACTTTTTATCGCCTCTAATATTAACATTGCGACAACACTCTTCAAATATTTAATTATTTAAAATGACATCGTTTTGATATTAAGTTTCTTAAATTTACAAATTAAAATGAAAATATTTTTAAAAGACAAACCAAAATGACATCATTATAAGAAGGAAGTTCGAGTTGTTTGCACTATTTAAATTATTAGGGTCGTTTTTTAAAGTTCGAGCTCGATTCAAAACTCAATCAACCCGAATTTAAACCTACAAATTAAAATGACATCATTTAAAAAAATAAATCAAAAATGTTATTTTATAGAGGAAGTTCAAGTTATTTGGACTATTCAAACTTAACTTCTAATTAATATTTAAGCTTTAATTATACTTGTGAATTTTGTATCGTATCGGCCAAAAAATGTTACAAAACAACTTTTAATAATACCGATCGTTGGTACTGGTCAGTACAAGTTTATATTGGACAGTATCAATCGATAATAGCCGGTATTGTAATTTTTAAAAGATAATTTTTTTTATTAATTAGTATTGATTTACTACCGTATCAAAATTAAATCTGATATTAATACGGATATAGTATATTAATAACATTGGCTCTAATCCGTCTCAAAGATTAGTCAACTCGAACATAAAGTTACATGCTAAAATGATATTATTTTAGGGGAAAAACCGAATCGTTTGGACTATTCGAGACTTGCTTCCAAATTTAGATCTGACCTGAATCTTAATTAATTTAAATATAATTCGTTAATTTCTGACTAAGGCTTAATTTACCAAACATAGTCAAACGGATGACTGTCGTAACAGAGTACAGACAAAAAGGGACTTGTCATAGTGCGTGAAGCATCGGGCGTTGGTCAAAAAAGTAAAAACACTAATTTCAGGCGTGTTCGCAAAAGTACAAAACTGGACCAGAGACAAAAATATTTTTTAATAAACATATAAATCCTATTTCTGCAGCTGTTGGCCTAAACAACCATGAGATATCATATGGGTCATCTGAAAGCTAACCGCTTGTCCCTTCTCTTGTCTCGAGATATATATTTATTATTATTATTATTATTATTATTACTCAACTTTCTCTAACAATTTATCTAAAACTATAATTACTTTTTCTAATAATTAATATTGCTTGCATGCGGCTTATTAAATAATTACTACAATCATCACAACAAACTCAATTTTTTTTATTTTACGATAGTCGGGTAAAAGATATTAATTATACGTACTTTTTTGTAATTTTTTTACATATAAATTATTTCCGTGACTAGAATTCATCACCTTCCAATCAAAAAAGAAGTAATTTTACCAATAACTCACCAATTTTTTTAAAACCAAATGTCATTTAAAAATATATATTTAATTAATGACACTAATTCGTCAAAATACGAAAAAGATGAGAATTTAAAAAATGATATGATTATTGTTTGTCATGATTTTGAGATTAGTATATTGTATTATCTATAAATTATCTTATAATCCGAAAATTTATTAAAGACAATATATCTAATTTTTTCGCTTTAAAAGATTGTGTAAGGGACATCAATTGTACACAATTTTTCACTTCTATTTTTTTTTTTACCAAAAGGTTGTTCCGTAACTCAAATCTCTGAACTTTCAGTCACGTAAAAATAACTTTACCATTATTTTAGAGCTCAAGATATACAGTAAATAAATTCTTAAAAGTATGTAATAATTCTTTAATGAAATATTTTAAATAAATTATTTAATAAATTTATAAATTTAATTTAAACGAAAAATTATATTTGAGTGATTATATATATTTAAGACATTGAAATATATAATTGTTCATGTTTACAAATTTTCTTAATATAAATTAAAAGGTGTTATTTTATTTTTATTTAAGTATTAAAATTTTAAAGTTTTTAATTAAAATTTTAAAATTTTAATTTAAAAGGATAAATCCATTAATATTTTCTTTATAATCACTTATTTGATATTTAAAAAGAATATTATGTAGTGTTTATATATAAATATAAGTAATAAGATATTAATGTTCTATTGAATTATCCGATTTTTATAAAATTGAATATGTATATAAAATAAAATAATAAGCCTCCGTCAATTCTCAACGGAGTGCGTACGTACTCCTTTTGTTGCCCCTTCGAATTGCCCAAAATACCCTCATAAACATGGAACAATTACGGCGGTTGGCGGGTTCGTTAAAACCCGCTTTCCGACATTTATTTTCTTGAAGCGTCAATTACGGCGAGAAAAGCAAACAATAAAAATCAACGCATGAGATCACATGACACTCTTTCATTTTCTTTCAGATTCTTTTCTTTTCTTTTAGTTTCTCAGTTACTTAACTTCGGATTAATCCATATATCAGTTAGTGTATATAAATATAGGATATGTTCCAAACTTCCTGGTACCCTCAACCTGGTTTTAGATTGTCTAGGCTGCTCCTTTCCAAGAATAACTAACTCCTAAAGATATACCATTCTTTTCCAAGCATTTATTGTGTATCTATTTCTGTCCTCTTTGTCTGCCTCCTTTTCTTACAATAGCCAAGATATGTAGGCAAGTTTTTGATTCCCCCACGTTTCTGTTTTCTGGGTGTTTCACAGTATTGAGTTTTCTCTTTGAAGGAAGAAAAAACAGATAGAGTTTTCAATGGCTGTGCAAGGTGGGGTTCTTCTTTTGTCTGTTTCTGGGAGAAAGTTTTGATCTTTATTGCTTTTTGGTATGTTTCAATGGAATGGAAATTTTGAAAAAAAAAATTGAACGTTAATGGCAAAAAAATGTTGCCTTTTAAGTTCATACAAAGATTTTAGCTTCTGTTTGTAAATTGTTTAATTAATCATCTTTCTTCTCTTACTACTATTTTGGCTTTGTTTGGGATGATTCTTTGTTTCTCATCGAATGTCTTTTTTTTTTTCCTGTTTCTATCTCCTCTGTTTCCTCTGTTTATCTTCGCTAATCTTTTTCTGAAATGATTCTGCTTTTATGAATCGCAACAACGAAGAGGAAGGAAGTAAATGCGAGGAGTGCCCAGAAATGGAAGCGCAGAGTGAACAATCACCAAGATGTGTACTGGAGATTCCTATTTTAGGGGCAGACTCTGATCACAGCATCAGTAGCAGTACTTGCAGCTTAGGCTCCAATGAAAGCCAAGTCCAGGATAAAGCAGTAGTAGAGGCCAGAGATAGCTCACAATGGAAACGCATGGTTGATGCTTTTAAAATCAAGTCAGTGAAGAAGTTCTCTGTGATTTCAATGCTCACAACATATGATCTTATAGCCAAAAAGAACATAAAGAAGAGAATCTCAAGAATCCAAAACTCAACCGATATGTTGATAGATTTGGAAGGACTCTCAGTGCCTATACCGTCATGGAGGAACTTTGACCATTCCGAGTTGATGGCTGCTACAGATAATTACAGTTCTGGTGAGCAGCAGAACTTTCACAGTTTCCTATCTTCTTCATATTCTTTTACAGTCACTTTTCCAATCTTGTTATGATACAATTCACTTTCAGTCAAGAACAGCCCTCTTTTTAGAATTCAGTTGATTGCTAGTATTTTATGTTCATTTGATGGATTCTGCGGTTGTTAGCTAACTATGAGTTTTCAAAGATCAGTTGCTTGGTTTCTGTCTTCAATCTTGATTATGGCTTGATGCATGCTCTTAACATATTCTGAAATCAGGTTTCTTGGTTTGAAAATTATAAGTCCAAAACATAGAATAAAGAGTGGAGAGGTCGCTTTCTTGGTTTAGTTCAACTCAAAACTTTAGTTTAGTCTTGGATTAAGAAAAAGTCGTAACTAGGATTGAGATTGTGGACAGATACACAAAGTAGTCAATGGTGCCTGAACTCGTGACCCAACTAAAAGTTGCAAGAGGAGACTATTTTGACTAATTTATTGAAGGCTTGAAACTCAGGAAAGTGACATTGAAACAGTGCCTTTTGACCACAATGCTTCAAAAGCTGAAAAAAATTTCCAAGCCCTTTTTGGCTGCTATCTGCCCAATTATTAACACTTTCTGTTTTTTGGGGGAGTTAGCTTCTGGTATTGTTCTAACTGCGTTTCAAATTGTTCAGAAAACTTGCTTGGGGAAGGAGGCCATGCACAAGTGTACAAAGGCCTCTTACCTGATGGTCAAATTGTGGCTGTGAAGAAGCTAATAAGTAGTGAGAAGGAAGAAGAGGACCGAATTGTTGACTTCTTATCAGAACTTGGGATTATTGCTCACATAAACCATCCAAATGCAGCTAAACTGCTTGGATTTAGCGTTGATGATGGTCTGCATCTTGTACTTGAATTTTTACCCCAAGGAAGTCTTGCTTCTTTTCTTCATGGTGCTGTCTCTAAATCCCTTGTACTCACTTTTTTAATAGCATTTTTGTATGTTTCAGATACAATATAAAGTTCGAATCTTTTTTGTTTTTTCTGATGCTCAAATATTCATTGATGAGGAGACTTCATTTTTTCAGGTGGAGGGGAATGTTTAGATTGGAAGAAGAGGTTTAAGGTGGCAATGGGAATAGCAGAAGGATTGCGGTATCTCCATCATGATTGTCCGAGGCGGATTATCCACAGAGACATCAAAGCATCAAACATATTGCTTACTGAAGATTTTGAGGCACAGGTGATTTATCAGATTATATGATCGAGCTTCATTGCCTGCATAACATACTTCCTTCTTCTTCTTTTTCCTGATGTTAAGCCTGTTACTTGGTTCTTCACATGTAGATTTCTGATTTTGGATTGGCCAAATGGCTTCCAGAGAACTGGATCCACCACATTGTCTTCCCAATTGAAGGCACATTTGGGTTAGTCGATATACAGACCGAGCAGGTTGCTGTTAGAATTACACCATTGAAAGACTGACTGACCCTGACTTAAAACATGGCTTTTCAGATACTTGGCTCCAGAGTACTTTATGCATGGAATTGTAGATGAGAAGACCGATGTATTTGCATTTGGAGTTCTGTTATTAGAGATCATCACCGGTCGCCGTGCGGTCGATTCAAGCAGACAAAGCCTTGCAATCTGGGTATATGATCCTGCATATTATGCTAAGAATTGCTCATTCTCAAATACCATATTATGCTAAAGAGTTGCTCATTCTCGATCCTTTGCACAGGCAAAACCATTGTTGGAGGCAAATAATGTTAAAGAATTAGCTGACTCTCAGTTAGGAGACGAGTATGATCCTTGTGAAATGAAACGTGCCATGTTGACTGCATCAATGTGCATTCACCACTTGTCTAGTATGCGTCCAGACATGAACCGGGTACGTAGTACATACGAGGTTCTTGTTCCAACTCAAAGAAAATCCTTTACAGTTGCAGTAACAACACCTAATGCAAGTTTCAAAAACTTCTCAGGTTATGCAGATACTAAAGGGTGAGGAAGTTCACGTAATGGAGTTGGCCCAAAAGACCAACTCAGGAAGAACAGTGTTCTTAGATGGTTGTGACTTACAAGATTACACTAACACCAACTACCTCAACGACCTAGACCGCCATCTGCAGCTCGTGATGGAATAGAAACTGCTGCTTCTACAAGATTTTCACTTGTATCTACATAGTTTAGAGGGAAGTAATGAAGTGGAAATTCACGTTATGCAATACCATTATTATTGTATGTATAATTACAAAGTCACAAGTCTGCAATTTTTTTGTGACATGAGAATTCCAAGTTCTTCTTCTTCCACCTGATATGTCTTCCTTAGACCATTTACTTGAAGGAGTGTGCATGGCATTGAAAGTTGGAAAGTGGTCTCTGGAGCTGAACTCGAATTCCAAAGATGCGTTAGCATTAGACATTAGGAAAAGGTTTGGGAAAAAAGATAAAAGATGAAAGGAACACCTGGGGCTGGGAGACCAATAGTCAAATGGGCAGCAAAACTTTGCCTTTTGAGTACTTTTTAATTGGATGTTTTATCCAAACTTATCGGAGTTTGTCCTGATCTTGATACAAATATAATCGAATATTATTTTGAATAATTTTATAATATATAAGGAACGACAAATTTTTTTAAAATATATATATTTCAATTTAAGAATTTTATTTATTAAAATTATATTATGTAAATATAATAAGTATTAAAATAATTAAAATTTGTATATTTAAACAATATTAAATATTTGTAATTTAATACTTGAGGCAATTAACCTTCTTACTTATTTTAATTCTCCATCTGTATCAATAACTACATCTAGTAAAAATTTCGCTCTTAAGAAGGGTACGGGGTCTCACTCTATATCAAAATTTTATTTAATATCATTAATAAGCTGTGAATTATACTTATATTGTAACACCGGGCTTTTAAGTCTCTTATTACTATACATGAAATAAATTGGTGAATAAAGTTTCGGTATTTTCTAAATTTAAATTTTCCGTTAAATTTCTTTTGAAAATGTAAAATGATTTAGAATTTATTTGAAATAAATTCGGGACTAAAAGGTACTCGAAAAGAGGTTAAAAGGGTTAAAAATGGTGAAAACAGCCTGACACGCCCAAAGTAGTGGTCGTGCTCGTTGGGCGTGTTTGGAGTCGGACACGCCCAGGTGGGCGTGTCGAGTTGTCTTCTTCGTTTAAAACAGGTCGACGCTAGGAGGAGGAGAGAGAAAGGAGGAAGGAAAAAAAGAGGGAGAAAACAACTCAACCACAAGCCCTCTAGACTAATTGAGAGCTAAGGAACCTAAATACGGGTCGGATTTGCGAGATTAGCAACGGATTTCAAGAAATCTACAACAGAAAGTTT
>JANIMX020000489.1:6177797-6189240 GCA_024582655.2 Erythroxylum kunthianum
TGAGATCGTATCCAGGTTATTGATTAATAAGAGTTAATTCGAATACATGTTTCGGTTAATTAAACATAAGAGAAAATAGGTAAAGAAATCTACCACGATGAATGCTTAACCCATAAACTGATTGTCTTTAGTGTCAATGATCAACGCAAGTTCAATAACGAAGGAGACCGGAAACCAAGGTTTGTTTATTAAATTTTCAGATTCGATTATTTGCGTTCATTTCAATTCTTTGCAATTTTAATTCTTAATTTCACATTAAATCAAAACCCCCTATTTTTTCCTTTATTTCTTGCGTAACTATTAACGTCTAAAATCTTCGTAGAAACGATCCCTACTTTCTACTACTACATTAATTTGTATTGCAGGAAGTTGATTTTTTTTTATTTTTGGGTGCAGGCGACAGCACTACCAACAATATCCAAAACGATTTTCGTAACAGTGAACTGATAAAAGGTCCCATTAGTACAACTTCAAAGCTCACAAATCTAAAGTGAAGCAAATAGGGTTGGTGTGGTAAGGTTCGTAGAAGGAAGGAGACAAACAGCAACCGAATCTTCCAAAGAAGTCGGCCCAGCCTGAATATTTTTTTGCCTGGATTTGGGTCCAACTCAAAGCTTGATCTGGTACGAGACTCTTGAACCCGATCGGACTTGAGTAGTCCAAAGTTTAACTCAATTAATTTTTTTTAAATAAAAATAAAAATAATATCATTTTATTTAAATTGTCACGTACTGAATTAATGGGCCATGTTAGCAAGTGTAATTGGAAAATTGAGTGGGCCTCGATCAGTGTGATGGTCCAATTAATCTAATGGTTCAGTCCAAAAGGATTTAAAGTTCATCCCTCAACTGCCCCTTAACAAACTCTGTAAAGACCTGTCGTTTTCAATATAAATTGCTGGCCAGCTAGTCAACTACTCATACCATAATTGTTGGCATTTTGACATGGTTCATTTGGTCCCAATCAAAATTAATAAATTTAATTTAATATATATATGTGGACTTGAAAGAATAACACAATTAATTTCTTAACACAAAAGACTCAATATTGGAGTATTAAACATTTCAAAATAAAATATTGAGTCTTAAAAAAAACAACACAACAAATTTAATTTTCTCGATTTGCGATAGTCGGGTGAGGGATATCAATTGTACGCAATATTCATCTCGTATTTATTACAAATAGGTTGTTTTTGTTACTCTAATTTATGACTTTACCAATTATAAATGAGTAATTTTATTAGTTACTCCTGAGTTTTAAACATTTGAAAAAAAGATAGAAAAGTATATAGAATTAAGAACAAACAACTTAATTCAATAATATATTTTTTCCAAAATAAGCTAATTCAACAATTAAATATTGGTTGGTTTAAATTCAAATATATTTGTAATTAATTTATAATTTATATTTTTATGATAAATTTAATTAGATCCAATTCAATTCGAAATCATCGAATTAAGTTTAAATTGATTAAATAATATTATTTTAGTTCATTATTTTGATTTATTATCTTTATTTCTTGTTTTGACTTAAATTATCTATTAAAGAGAGCTTTAAGATAATTTCCAAGAGTTTTTTTAAGAAGTAACTATGTTAGGAGCTTGTGTATTATTAATTGCTTAATATTTAGTAAAAAATCTCTATTTGTTGAGAAAAAAAGACAGAAAATAAATAAAAAATTTGTTAGATATTCATGAATATATATATATATCTATTAGTTGAGCAGCTAACTAACTCCTCTGTCAGCCAACATCTCTTTAATATTGTCACTTCCTCTCCATATCTATGGCGTCCATTGCCAATCTCTCCCATACTTCCTTGCAAAGTCCATTTCTTTAATTTCTCTACTAATCACCCGTCTCTCACTCTCCTCTTACCTGGGTTTTCCTCTCTTTTCTCATGGCGGGTTTTCTATCTCTACTCAGGCGCTTGTACTTCTCTGTCTACAACTGGGCAGTCTGCATTGGCTGGCAAGTCCATGCTCTTCTCTCCCAGATCCGAGTTAAAAGTTACGAGCTTTTTAATCTCTTCTTGGGGTATTGATTGTGTAGTTTCTGACATTGTTTCAGGGCACAGGTGCTGTTTCTGGCGATCAAAACTTTGACAGAATCTGGGTATGAACATGTCTATGATGCTGTTGAGAAACCCCTCCAGCTCGCTCAAACCGCAGCTGTTTTAGAGGTATGGTGTGAGACTGTAGCGTGCCAGTTATAACTATTTTGCCGTTCTTCTTTTACTGGTGTTTGAAACGTGTACTTAGTTCTTCAAATTCTTTTCTACTTTCTGATATTAACTTGTCTTATCCTTTTTTTTCTTGTGGGTTTCGTGCTGCATCAGATTCTTCATAGTTTAATCGGTATGTACTTATTCATTCCTTCTTCTAAGCTTTAGCTTATTTATAATACTTGTTTTGCTGAGACTTGATACTAGAAAGAGTTTGAAAGTTCAAATATGATTCTGAAACCTTAGCTTTTATAATTATTGTATGCATTGGAAAGGTTTGGTGAGGTCTCCAGTGTCAGCAACATTGCCACAGATAGGTTCAAGATTGTATGTGACGTGGGTTGTCCTACATAGTTTCCCTGAGGTTAGTCCTCTGTTCTGTCCATTATCTTTACAATTGCTTAATTATGTATAAATTAGTTTATTGGAAAGAAATAAGAATTTACAAAGAAGAAGCTTGGGACAATTGGCAGGTCAGGACTCATTTTCTTGTCAGTTCTTTGGTCATCAGTTGGTCAATCACGGAGGCAAGTATCCATGAAAGAAGTTTTTGCCTGTACCAACTATCTATTATTCTGAATGCTAGTTTGGTTTGTTTTATTGCACAAAACTTATAGAAACTGTTATAGTAACTGCAACTCTGAAAGTAGATGGGGAAAATTGTTACTTTTGTATAGTAATTGTGGTATATATGTACAGAATGACATAAATATGCATCAATCAAAGAGAGAAAAGTAGGAGCATTATTTTCCTTGCTTATATTGAGCAGCAGTCTGTTCTATTGTGCCTTAGGATTCCTCTATGCAGCCATTCTTAGAGAAGGTTTGTGATGTAGAATGAAGGCTTCTAGGCATGAGTGGTCTTGGTAGGTTAATCTATCTAGTGGAAGTCAAATACTTAATCGGACTGTATTTTCATAAGAAGATTATTTTATGTAGCAGGCTTTTCCCACAAAGTAGAGTAGAATGGGGATGATTCTCCTATCGTGGCACTAAACTTCTTTAACGACAAGGCTTGACATAGTTAGTTCTGCACAGTAACCTTTACTTAATTACTTGGTATCGGTTCTAGAACTGTAGAGGAAGATAAAAAGCAAAGTCATTAATACCACATAAAATCCTCTTGCACAGCCAGAAAATGAAACATTAAAAGGGCTGGTAAAGTGATGAAAAAGCAAAATTTATTTATTTGTGATGAAAAGTTTTAAACACAAAATACTTTTATATGTTGCAAATTACCAATTCTACATAGGATTCACATTTAAAAAGAGAATTAAACTAATCTTAGTCAAGATTTCATTGTGGAATTCGTGAGATATGTTATTCTTGGATAATTCATTTTACCTGGTACTCTCTACTAATCAAGCATTCTCGGTGGAATGGTAAGAAAAGTTGCCCATGTTCCCAAGGACAATATGAACATTTAGCCTCTGGAATTTTGCAGATTATACGCTATTCTTTCTTTGGAATGAAGGAGGCACTTGGTTCAGCACCTTCATGGCTCATGTGGCTTAGGTATTATTTATGTACATAGAGCTTGTTGGCCAAGTGGAGGTACATTAACTCATATGTGGTTGTTTTGCTAATGATCTATTTGTGCTATCCAGGTATAGCACCTTTATGATGTTGTACCCTTCTGGCATCAGCAGTGAAGTTGGCCTGATATATCTTGCCTTGCCATATATAAAGGTACTTTATTAATTGTATATTCATAATATATTTCTCTGTTTATTACCTGACAGTACCATGAGTAGATGAAACCTGTTGTTAAGGTGTGTAGTAAATGTTGATAAATTCTTAGACTGTGCTTAAACATGGTAAAGAATCATGGGAGCTATCACATTTACTTTAGCATGATCAGTAGGCTGATTTCTTTACCATCTTTGACAGAAAACTTAGTGACTACTCTGAACTCTTCCTCTATTTTTCTCTGGCATTCCTAAGATGGATTTAAAGTAGAAAACATATGTATTGATGAACCTTAATGATCCTCTAATATTTCGTTCCTAGAGGTCTAGGGTTCAATTGCTTCATTTCCCCTTTATCACCAGTCGCACTCTAAATAATACATTAAAAACAGGAACAAAGCCATTGCCAGTTGAAAACTGTTTGCAGAAATATATGCATATAGTGACCAAGTTGAGTTTTTTTTGCAGAAATCTGAAATGTATTGTATAAGGATGCCCAACACATGGAATTTCTCTTTTGATAACTTCTATGCTGCAATTCTTGTTCTCGGGATTTACGTCCCAGGTAACTAAGCAATGTGCATTCACTATCTGCTCAGCTTGTCACAATCTGTTTCTTTAATGGAATTCCATGTTAAATTGCAGGAAGTCCTCACATGTACACGTATATGCTGGGCCAGAGGAAGAAAGCTCTTTCAAAATCAAAGAGAGAATAGAATGGCAGCCAAATCCCATATGGTTGTCATGATTGTGTTCATAGCTGCCACTTCTACCTCTATAGTGATTTTCCTTCTATAATATTTGCTTGAGGAACTGCTAAGTAAAAAGCTTTATGCGTTCTTTGGAGTCATTAATTTGTTTATATTTTTAGAAAATACTTATAAGGGTTCCTTACAGGTTAAGTCATCAAAGAAGTTAATGGAATTAAGTAGCTTCTGGCCTTTTTGCTCTATGAAACAATACTAGACATTGCCTGAGTAATAATTTATAGACTGATAACTGAAACTCCATT
Source organism: Erythroxylum kunthianum (assembly GCA_024582655.2). Lineage (NCBI taxonomy): Eukaryota > Viridiplantae > Streptophyta > Magnoliopsida > Malpighiales > Erythroxylaceae > Erythroxylum > Erythroxylum kunthianum. The sequence goes on from JANIMX020000489.1 coordinate 6,182,720, forward strand.
CTGGAATAGCACTTGTTTTTATGCTCTTCCTTTTGAATCATTTTGATTATAGTCTGAGAAACATCAACTTTCCTGAATCATTTTGATTTGGAGCTTCCTGACTTTGATGTAATAGCAAACCGAACAAATAAGAATAATGTCTAACATTCCCCAATTCTGTTTGGAGTCTTTGAATACTTAAATTGCTTCTGATAATCACCAAATGTCTGCTAAAGCTGAAAGAGAAATCCTGCTGCCACAAGAGAGATCATGTTTTGGCACAGGCTTAACAATCCAGAGAATGACCAATTCAGGTGCAGGTAGAGACTTTAGGAGAAAACAAAAATTGACAGAGACTTGTCAGACTTGTTCCACTGCTTCCAGTTCTAGAAGTCAACACTTCTTATTCTTCATCTGCAGCACTGGCAGCACTCAGATCCACTGAGAGGTCAAGAGTCTGCACGTGCATGCAAAGTGCAAATTCATTAGTATTCATTCTCAGTTCCATCATCAGAACCTCAGTCACTTCATATTCCGACACATTTGCAGTTTTTAAAAAAAATCTTCTAGTGATATATCTAACTATAGGAAACAAAACAACATAATAAGGAGCCAAGTTCTTTCTTTCGTTTAGAAAATCCTTCAAGTTATAGAAGAAACTATAAGCTATACCAAATTTCCCTTCGTAGCTGATTGGTGAAACCAGAAAAACAGTATTTATTCAGAATCAAAAGTTGTGTACCTTTCCAGTAATCTTGCTGTACATGGCTATAACATCTTGCACAGTGGTCTCAAAGTGTGTTGTTGCATCATAGCTCTGCAATTACAAGCAATTACAGAATTTTATTAGGAGCAAGAAATCAGAGATTTTGGGTGCACCTATACTGAGCATTCTTCAAATCATTTAAGGTTTAGCTTCATGGAGGGGAACCCTGATCAAATTGGAGGAAACTTACAGTGGATATGAAACAGTTGTCTTCACCACTTTGGTTAGCAGGCTCGTATCTGTCATAGGTATCAAAAAATATTTCATCTACAGGTCCAAGTAGATCTATTCCTGGTTTTAGTTCCTTTTGAGGATCATCAGTCTCCGCTTCTGTTGTAACAAAAGCAATGTACTTCCCTTTTGCAGCTACATTATGAGTGTAGGAACAGCAGAATAGGTACCTGTGATAGTGGCAAAACCAGGAGAGAGTACATTGAGAATCCAATAACTGAAAGATCTTGAATCATCAAACTTGTTCATGAGGTAGATTATGAACACCTTGTATCATTAGCAACTTGCTTATATTGCACATGGAAAAAGAAGCAGAAACTTTTCTAATAATAAACTACGAGCACAGTGAAGTAAGTTTAAGTTCAAAGAATGCAGATTCAGGAAACATACATATCTGACTTACGCCCCAGCTGTTTTTGAGGCAGAATAACCTGAACCGAGTGAGAGTCATTGGTATTTGGGATTGGATGACTCATAATGCATATAGCTCGGGTTACTTTCCCGATCCTCCTTACCTGATGATACATACATGCGTAGTAACAGTGTTTATCAGTTTCAATTTTTTCCTTTTTTGCTGAGAAGAATAAAATTTATCTCAAACTCTCATGTCATGGAAGCCATTGGTGATTCGTTAACATTTACCTTGTCAGGCAAGTATGAAGGATCACACACAACCTTTTTTCCTCTCGCAGTTTCTCCTTCTGATGTCACCCCAAAGGCCTTCCCATCTGCTTCAAACTCTACCTACAATTTGCAGCAGAAAACCAGCAACATTACATGGGCAGAGGAAACTCATGATCTAACTGGATGTTTTGAGTGTACCTTGCACTCTGGTTTGCTGAGCATATATGTGCCACCATATACAGCACTCAGACGAGCAAACGCCTGTAGGTTATATGCGCAACTTCATTTGAGTAACCAGAAAGAATCCATGGAATTGGGTAAACAGTCAAAAGGAGCAAACCTGGGGTAGCTCTCCCAACCCATAAAGAGGGTAAATATAAGGAGATCCTCCCTGAAAGCGTGCCAAAGATTCTGCATACAGCTAAAGACCAACACATGTGAATGTCAAAATTAGAAGATAAAGCTTGTCTCTGCAGAATTTAAGCTTAAGTATGATTTTTAAGACTTGCAGAAGTTCAATCTAGTCTAGAAACAAACTTGCAGAAGCTAAACATGAACTTGTAATAAGGGTTGTATTACCTTAATCCTCTTAAAAAATTCCAAAGCAGGCTCATTCAAGTAATCATCATCCAAATGAAGTGCCAATGCATGTCCTATGAAGTCGATTGTATTACCATCAAGTCCATATTTCCTACACCAGATAAAAAGTTTCCAAGCAAGCTCTTATCAGAAATCACCTTCTTTCCCCTTAGCTAATTGGTCAAGAATTAGTGTAAAGATACAGGAATTGGGGCAAGAGGTAGTACGCTAAGACTTCTTTTGCTTTAACCTTGGTGAGGTCCATTCCTTCATGAGTTTTGGGGTTGTTGTGATCATAAGCTTGCACAAAGATGAAAAACTTCTGAGCCCGACGCTTCTCAAACAGTCCCATGAGTGAGGATTTCAGTGCTTCCATATCATTAGATGGTACTTTGTGTATCTGCAGATCATGTTGGCCTGATGATTACTTTTTAGCCAGAAAAAATCAACCTGAGTAGTTTTCAAGGAATAGTAATTCAGCATCAAAACCTTCTTCTTGTTGTACACGAAACTGCCATCTACAGCTTTGAAATTGAGGTATTTAGTGACACTAGTATGGATGAGTACGCGTACCAGGGTGCCATTTGCCATCATGAACTGAAAAACCATAGAAAATTAATAACCTGCCATCAGTATGATCACATGATGCATTCCTGATGGTATTAAGACCATACCAATGAAATCTTGGTTAAATGGCTCGATCCGAAGTTAATGAATAACACTTGATTTTACCGAAGTTCAAGTTGGACTCAAGATTAAATTAAAAAAAGAAGAGTTTTGGATTCAAGAGCTCCGATTTGTCTCAAATCCGATATTTCGGCTTAAAGCCCAGAAAAACTCAAAACCTTAAAAAAAATCCGATCATTAATCAGGTTTCACGCCTTTCAAACTTTTGATTCTGAACTCTAAGTTGACCACTTCAATCCAAGTTCGACCTGAAACCCGATCAACCTAAGTCTCATCTGTTAAGTTCGGACCGGATCAGACCACTAAGCCTTCCACAAAGCAATCTAAGACCTGTCACTTTCCAAAGGGCATGAATATTACATGTAAATGACAAGCTGAAAACAGCAAATATGATTAACCTTTGGGATCATGTCGACATTATAGTCTCTGCTGGCTCCCAAGCTTTCAGGAGGCTTCTCGTCGCCTCTAAATCGCTTCCATAGCTACAACATCAACAATGGATTTGAAGTGAACAAATGCCTCAATTTATAACATAAACCAGACATCACCAACAACACGTACGTCAGAATGTTAGAATCACCTGGTTGAGGTTAAGGGAAGTGGATTCTCCTCCATAATAATCATTTCTATCCATATGTAAGACCTGTCTCAATGTTAGAATTCTGAATTATTAGCATATCTGTTCTATGTGACGGACAAAAGTGATTCATTCCTAACTACAATTAAACCTAATGTTCCTTATCAACGGGAACTGGATCATAAACAAAGAAACCATTGTCGATGGCAACAGAAATGGAAATTAAGTTAGAAACTCTGTACTTTGAGACCATCAACGGACAACAGACCACTGAGAATGCATTCTTTCAGACCAGTACCGAGAACTATAACGTCGTATTCTTCATCCATTGTTTCGAACCTGATCTTGATGAGACAGACAGAATACTACTTTTCAGAAACTAATGTTGTTGATGCTTTGTTTGTTATTTCCTTTTCTTTCTCTCGTTCTTGCCAAGTGCACATAGTAGAATGAGAGCTGGTCTATTGGGGGAAGCTCCTTCATTCTCGGTAAGAACCTCAGTACTACCATTATTACTACAACCTTCACAACTCTCACGTAACAATAGCCATACACCTCGCCAGTTAGTCTATTCCGTTCTCTAGCAGAATTATGAGTATGGCTTTTAGTAGCCGGTTGTGAGAAGTGATACAGTTGAGAAACCGGGGGACATTCATCACCAATGTTTGCCTTCGCGTCAAAAGGCTGATATGACTCTCCAACCAAACCGCGTGTTAATAAAACACGACCTAGTCGATTGACCGGGGGACATTCATCACAATTGTTTGCCTTCGTGCCAAAAGACTAGGTAAGTGTTCATAAAAATTCAAAAACAACAAAAATAATTTTGTGTTCAATAAAATCCTACCGATCTCTAATAAATAACAACAGTTTTCATGAAAGGATAATTAGTGATAGTTAACCAATTTAATTGATTTTTCTTAATAAACACATGGTTGTAAGTTTTATAAGTGTAGAAATAGGTTACTTATTTCTTAATTATTTCATTTATTTATAGTAAAGTGTCGAAGGATGATGGAATAAGTTTTTACGATGGAACTTGTTAACTACTTTCGTTTTAAAAGTTTAGCAATTCCATTTAGTTAAAGCCAATGAACCATCAACCTTTCATGTTGCATGTCTGCATTCCTGTGTGTTTGTCGCATTCTGTCGTATGCTTGATTTTGCTTGAGGACAAGCAAAAGCTCAAGTGTGAGGGAGTTTGATAAGTACATAACTTATCATATTTTCCCATTTGTTTTCGTTATATTTTGATTTCATGTTGCGTTTAATGTGTTTGTTTAAGTGTTTTTCAGGTTCTTTTGTCATTGTGTTAGCAGTTCGGGAAGTCAAGACCATTTGAGCTAAACCGGGGAGAGAAGCTAGAAGAAATTGAAGAACAGTTTCCGTTAGCTGACACGATCGTGTAACCAGACTGATACGGATTCCGTGTCAACATGATCGTGCAGCACAGGCGGGAACTGGGGAGCCACATGACCCGATCTGGGAGTGTTTGGCCTGGGATTTGTCACTTTTATAAGTGACACCCCAGTTCTGGGGGTGCCTGGAGGCCGTGTCCAGTTTAAGTGACACGCCAAGGTTGACATGCCTATCTAGGCATGTCGCTAGCCGTGTCCGCCTCTATAAATAGAAGGAGACATCCTTCAAATCAAAAAGAATTCATTAGAGGTAGAGAGATAAAATGTTAGAGAGATAGCACGGTTGAGAGCCTTCTTGAGAGCTGAGGTGATACAAGACGAGTTTTTTCGGAATTCTACGGGAAGTACAGGTGGATGTCTTAGGGCTTCAGGAGCGATTTAGAGGACGAGATTCGGAGTGATGATTCTCGATCCATTCATCGTGGATCTAGTCAGTTGTTAATTCCAACCTTTAGACTTTTGTTAGTTCTTGGTTTGCTTTCAATTGTATTTATTTGGATATTTTTAAATACTTGATTATTTATTTTATGAATGGATTGATTCAATTCCTCCTTACCATACCTAATAATCACCATTTACCAATTCAATCAATTTTAAGTCACTTTCACTTATCCATTTCATCATAGATTTGGTGGGCTTATCTTGCACATCCTTTTTCCAGGCTTTATCCTATTGTGATATGCCTCAAAATTTCACACATTACTTACCTCTATCACATAACACCTTCCACACTTCATCAACTCAAATTCCATTCATTCACTATGATTTCTCAACATTCCAATCAAGGTATAATTCAACACAATTTCATAATCACAACAATTATCCATTCTCTTCCTAACTTCAACCAAACCTTACTAACACCCATTTTATTTCATTTCCAACATAACATGTCATTATTCTACATCATTCATACCATAAGACTCCATTGAGCATCAATTGTCAACAATTTCACAAAAACCCCAAAATTGACAATTTAGATTAAATTCAAAATTGACCTAGGGTTTACTATCTAAACCTCATTTCAACACCCAATTCATGATACATGCATATCTAAGCATGGTAACATAGTCTAACCTCAACATCAAAGATGGAGTGTAGAGAGAGATCAAAGAAGTTTTGCCATAACCTTTCTTTTGTTGATTCCTTCCAACCTCTTGAGAATACTCCAATTCCAAAAGCAGATTTGGGTTCCTTGATCCCAAATCACTCTAAAGCACCTTAGTTGAGAAGAAAAACCAAGAAGATGTTAGAAGATGGTGGTAGCCGAAAATCTCTCTCTCTTTCCCCTTTTGTTTTTATCTCTTATTTTAATGTGTTTTGATGGTGATTATCAGGTATGGTAAGGAGGAAGACAACTTGGTTTATGTATTTACCTTTTTATCCTTCATTTAAACCACAGAAAATAAGAAATAAACGTCTCGAATTTCATCCTCCACGATCGTGGAGAATCCATAACAATTCTCCACGACCGTAGAGAAATTGGCAGAAAGTTTTCTGCCTTCGTCCTCCATAATCGTGGGAAACCCCTTCGAAAATCTCCACAATCGTGGAGAAATTTGGCAGCAATTTTTCTGCTTTTGTCCTCCACGATCGTGGGAAACCCTTTTGAAAATCTCCATGATCGTGGAGAAATTTGGCAAAAAGTGTTCTCCTTCGTCCT
>JANIMX020000489.1:6216683-6233290 GCA_024582655.2 Erythroxylum kunthianum
ACTTTGGTGACCTCAAGTCAAAGGATCACTTATACAATCATCACAATGAGAATTTTCATAGACATACAAGTAATGTTTCAAATGGTTTTCTCATGTCGGGTCTGTTTAATGAACTTATTCTCTAACAAGCACATACACGTTTGTTTAAGCATCTCCATACTTTAGTCTATGAGATCGACCACTTCATTCATAAGGAAAAACATAACGTGTGTTGGCCTTTTTACATTCTATTAATGTTCAGTCTTAATAGAACAATGACTAGGAACAATTTAGGGATAATACATAAATATATTATGAATCTCATAATTATAATCTCGTTATAATTTCACTTGCAATGCATAATTATCCCAAGGACTTTATCATATACATCTAAATATGTACAAGATAAAGATTTTCTTTAAATATTTTGTCATTAAACTACAACCAAAGCGATTGGCTGTAGGGCATAAACCAACATACTCAACTTAATTCCAATTATTGAACAAAATTTTAAATTAACCAAAAGTTTAAGGTCTAATATCAAATCATTTTAGATTGATTGTTTGATCAAACTTCAAGTCGAACCAAAATTTAAATAAAAAAAATCAGGATGGCTGACCTATTGCTAACACTAAGAAAAACAAGAACCCTTAAGTGCCATGTAAATAAATCTAACCAACAAGGTTTATTGATGGTAATGTTTGAGAAAAAAGGACTCGTTTATCATTCTCAGTAAATGTTTAGGGCGTGTTTACTTACAGAAAATTGGAGCTGTTTTCAAGATTTTTTTTTAATGAAAACAGAAAATAGAAGTTTGTGTTCATATTAGACTTTTTTATAAAAATTTTCAAGTGAAAACTGTTTTCCTAGTTTTTAAATTTTAAAAGAAATTTGGAAAACAAGTTTTTCTTTGTTAAAAAGGTTGTAGTTTTTCAAATTGAAAACATGTTTTTCAAAAACAACAATAAATACGTTTTTCAAAAACAATAAATGAACACATTTTTAAGTTTTGAAAAATAAAAAACAACTTTTTGATATTAACAAATGAACACGTTTTTAATGAAAAATTAGAAAATGAAAACAGAAAACTGTTTTCTGTAAGTAAACAGGGCCTAAGTTTCTTCAAAATATTGTAAAGCACTAACAAGTCTAAATTGTCAAAGACTAGTTCAAATGATATTAGCATGTGTCTAGCATCAGTATGGAGTCATATTATTTTGTTAAAATATTGACTTGATCACTAAGTTTATTGGTTATGCTTAAATAAATGTCAGCAGTGTGGTTATATACATATTATTTGGCACAACTGTTGGCTATAAAATAAAAACAGAATTATGTTTATGAAGGATATTGTGTCATATTGTTTTGGAGCTGTCAAAATAGGTTGTATATTGTACTTTTAGCTGTTTTCTGTGGTTATATGGTAACATAATAGGAGACAGGATTGGGCTCCAAATATATCACTTTCCGTATTAGTTGGTAGAAACTGGATTCAATGTCCTAAGAGCTTAACATGGGACCTAATCCCAGGCCCCACAAATTGTTTGAAGGTTTGGGTTGAATTATATTTTAACATGGTACTGGAGTCTTTAGAAATTTGAAGCCAAATATAGTGATTGTAGAAAACATTTTTGGCCACATGGCCCTGTGCCAGGGGATGCTTTAGGGTTTTATATGTGTTTAAATCTTCAAGTGACGACTTAGATTTGTGGTTGATTGAAATGAATAGTAAAAGGTAAAGGAAGGATAAAATTTAAAATCTATACTTAGTATTCCTTGCCATTATGTCTGTTGTATTGATATCTCGTTAGGGTCTATGAACTTGCAAGGACTTCAATCTGAAGATTAACAGCAGAAGTGATCGAGTTCAGTGGCTTCTCATATAAAATTGACTCTGTAGATATAGTAATAGGTAGACTGATAGAAATTGATAGAAGTTCAAGTAACTTCTTTATCATATAATTCATAGTTGATTTGAATTAAATTTATGACACATAAGGCATGGGCTGAAAGAAATCAAGGTGGAGTTAAGAGGTGATAGTTCCCATAGTTGAAGATTTAAACCATTGGTGTTAGTTAAGCACATAATGTAAAGCACACCATTTTATGTATTATGCAATTTATTTTGGTGATTCTAAGTTGGGATTACTGATTGATATTTGTCCTTTCTCCCATTGTCAGGATTGTCACAATACACATATTTTATAATAATTTGATCAGTGGAGAAAATTGTTATAGCAAGCTCTCTCTTGTTGACCTTGCTGGAAGTGAAGGTTTAATTACAGAAGATGATAGTGGAGAACGAGTGACAGACTTGCTACATGTGATGAAATCACTTTCAGCGTATGTTTCCATTGGCACTTTTTGTCAATTTAGTATCTGTTGGTGTGCTGGTTATCAACTACCTGGGCATTTCATTAGCGCTGTGCATGAAATTTGGGAATCCAAGTGAGGAGGCCAGAGCTTAGGACAGTTATTACCTATTGCATCTTTCTACTTTGAACTGGTTCTTTTGAATAGAATTGTCTTCCCTTTTATATATGGAGAAGAGAAGTTTGAGACAACAGGAAAGCAGTGCAGACACTAGGATATTAACTAACATTTGTCGAGTAACAGCAACAATAAATTGAGTTCCAAATAGATTGTATTTTACATCATACTTCAATCATTTGTTCCTGTGATTTCATTGCAACTTATGTTTCATATGTAGGTTGGGAGATGTTTTATCATCCTTGACTTCAAGGAAGCAAGTTGTTCCTTACGAAAATTCTATGCTAACAAATATACTTTCGGACTCTGTAGGTACTGTATTTCTCCTTTTTATACGTATTGCAGTTGCTATTATGTAATTTATGAGCTCCATAAAAAGGAACATCTAGCTTGTTATAGGTAGGTTGAAAACCAATCATGGTTAAGCCATTCCATTCTTTCTTCCTCTTTCTACATTATGCGTGAAGTTTTTGGTTATGCTGGATAATTTATATGGAAAACCAATTTCAGTGTGCGCCTCTACCTCTGCAATCTTGCTCAAATCTGATTTTGTAGGATTTATGAACATTTTAGAATCTCAAGTAGATTATGGCTAGGTAAGTGATCTTTGAGTAGATTGTGAATTGCATATTGTTGTATTCAAACTAGAAGGCCAAACTTCATGTTGCATGAATTTTTTGGCATGAATGAACCTGGAAATATCAGATCTACTAACTACTGTAGTTCATAGAATTACCTTGCTTTGTTCTCATGCTGCCTGCTTTTCTCTTTTGTCTTCTAATGATCAATGTTGAGTATATTTTTGCCTATGTTTCTTTAGGGGGAAGCTCAAATACTTTGATGATACTCAATGTGTGTCCAAATGCTGCAAATATGTCTGAGATGTTATCCTCCCTCAATTTTTGTGCCAGGGCTAGGAATGCTACATTAAGCCTTGGAAATCGAGATACAATTAAGAAATGGAGAGATGTAGTGAGTATCTGTTGTAATATCCTTTTAGTAGTAATTATTCTGGTCTGCTTATAACATGTTCTTCTGTCTACCACTTTGTTCCCAACGACTGTCCTTAATGCAAGACAAGCTTAAGGAAGTAATTACATGATTGTGAATGCTGGAGAAGTTAGTCGTAGATCACTAATTAAAATTTGGGACTATTGGGGGTTAAATTTCATGAGAGATCCATAATGGTTGTGCAAAAAGAAAGATATATAGTTTAAGTTGGGATGTATTAGGGTTCACTTTCCCATTTGATCTGTTGTTATCTTTTACTTTGAAATAAAACAATGACATCATAGCATTTGGTAATTAAAAAGTTATATTTTGATAATTGATCGATGTAGCTAATTTAGAGCATGGCCATTCAGTAGTTTTGATGATTCTTGTAGGCAAATGATGCACGGAAGGAGTTATATGAGAAAGAAAAGGAAATTCGTGATCTGAAACAGGAGGTTTTAGGACTGAAGCAAACAATTAAAGATGCAAATGATCAGTGCATCCTCCTCTTCAATGAAGTTCAGAAGGCATGGAAAGTTTCTTTCACACTGCAATCGGATCTAAAGGTTTTTTTCTTCACTTCATGGGTTTGGTATACAGTTCCATTATGTAATGAATTGAAGAGTTACCTGGCATTTTCATGATTCTTTTCTGCTCTGTAGTTTACTTTCTTTATATTCTTCATCTTTATGGATGACCTTTTTATACTGAAGAATGCAAGTCTTTCTAGTTAGTGAAGTGTTTCTTGCATTGAACGACAACAATTTGTCATTGACCTATACGTTTTCTGAATTTGGTCGGCATTTGTATGACATTTATTCTGCCACGTCAACATGAAGTTAAGCTACTTCATTACTTTCATTTGATGCAGTCTGAGAATGTTATGCTTGCAGACAAGCATAAGATAGAAAAGGAGCAAAATGCTCAGCTTCGGAATCAATTAGCTCAACTATTACAGATGGAACAGGAGCAAAAATTTCAGATACAACAAAGAGATTCCACAATTCAGACATTGCAGGTTGTTCATACTTAAATCTTATCCTCTCAGGTCTATGAGTGGAATTTTAGTATTTCATCATCATAATGTATTTTTCAGGTTGTACTCTTTTAATAACCTGATGTATGACCATGCAGTTCTCTGTGAATTGTGGGTCATTTATCAACTTCTTTAATAATTCTTTGTGGTTTTGGTCTCAACTGCTTTGGAAGTTTTGTGATTCTTGAGTAGGGAACACATATTTTGGCTTTCTTACTTAAATATTCTTGATTCAAAGCTCCACAATGAGCAACACCTCTCATAATTAGTTTATTGATGATCAAGGAGGTCTAAGTTTTCCTTAACCTTCCATCATTTATTTCATGGATTGAAAGGTCATACTTTCTGAAGTAAATTACCATTTCTCAGGTCTCTTTTGCTGGTCATTAATCTTTGTTGTACATGTTTGCATCATAATGTTGACACTCACTTTGATGTTGTAGGCCAAGATTAAAAGCATGGAATCTCAACTTAGTGAAGCCCTTCACCATAGTCAAGAAAAGCCAACTGTTGGCTTAGAATCATTGCCTGGAATTTCATCAATTCCCAAGGAACATGGGGATACTTCAACAGTAACCAAGAAACTTGAAGAAGAACTCAAAAAACGTGATACCCTCATTGAGGTCTGCTACACTTAACAAAAAATGAGTTATTTAATCTACAAAATTAAATGGAATCTCATGCTTTAACATGAAATTACGAGAGCTGAGTTTATTTCTTAATTATTACATCTAGTTGACCTACACAAAAACAAGGCTGTGACCTATCAATAACAACATGATCATATTTCTACTTTCCATTTGAAATGTATAGAAAAAAGTTGAAAAACAAAAGGGGATGCAGGACGGAATATGCAAGCTAGGGATCATCTAAATTACAAACCCCCACCCCTGATTAAAGGAGAGTCATGGTTTTCTGGTTATGTTCTATTTTACTCAACTGAAGATGAAAAAGTGAATGATGGGACTTATTAGCTACTGATCATTTGAATTACCTTTACCTGCATGAAGAGAGGCTCAGCTCTGTTTTCCTTGAGAAACTATTTAGGTTCAACTTGTTTCACTTATATACGTACATATGAAATTTGTTTATATATTGTTTCTCTCGATCCTATTACTTCTTTATATATATTTATACATAACTAGAAATCAATAGTTATAGTGTATGTGGCACTTGCAGGACCACTAAATATCCGTGTTTTTTGTGTATGCAGAGATTGCATGAAGAAAACGAGAAATTGTTTGATAGGTTAACAGAGAAAGCATCATCAGCTGTATCATCACAGGTTTCTTTTCTCATAAAAGTTTCTCAAGAATATTGATACCGTGCTCTTTTGATTCCTTGCCAATTTTTGTGGTGCTTATAACTTAAGAAATATTGTTAAGATCTTTTATGGGGTATTGTTGGCGAGTCTTCTGAAGCCTTCTTGGATTGAATTTTGTATGTGGAATAGTGAAGGTTCTAAGTTTTTTTTAACTTTTGTTTATAAAGTTTTGGCCTTAGTTTATACTCTTTTCATTTATCAAAAATCATGTGTATGGATCACACTGATAGAACATAGAAATATATTTTCTTGATCCCAGTAATTCAAAACATGAGTTTGTGCAGATATTCTCATGTCTTTCCTTCTTTCTCAAGTCGTTTCTTTAGATTTTTCAAACCACTCATATATCTATTGATTTTGTAGGCGTGTATAAGTATGCAACAAAGTCTTAGGTCAACTTTTTAGAAGTTTATGTATTTTTATGGTCTTTGCTGGGAAAGTGATATAGTGGACTATGTGTGGTTATGTCTTCCTTACCTTTTAGTGCTTCCATTTCATAGAGTGATACTGGGACTTAAAATATTGGGTAGCTCTTCTATTGTATGTCTTACAGTTACTGATTTCTAACTTAGCTAACTTCTTTCAGCTCTCCAGTCCATTATCCAAAGGAACAACCAATGTTAAGGACCCAGGAAGGTGATATTATGTAGAAATAATTAGTTCTTATTATGTATCATCATACATTTTCCCTTCTATTTTTCTTGTGCTCACAGATGCTTAGTATTGAACTTGCAGGAGTGATAGCAACAATAAAGGACTCCCTGTGGATGTTGTTCCTTTTGCTGCAGATAAGACTGATGGAATAGTTGCTTTGGTTAAATCAGGTTCTGAGAATGTTAAAACCACACCAGCGGGAGAATATCTTACAGCTGCTCTAAATGATTTTGATCCTGAGCAATATGATGGCCTTGCTGCCATTTCAGATGGTGCAAACAAGCTTCTGATGCTGGTAAAAGTTTAATTCTTTAATTGCTTTCTATGTATTTTTTTTTTTTTTTGCTTTCAATGTATTGAAAATGACAGTTCCATTAATTGTATGTGTACACTTTGGCTAGATGTATTGGCCACACCATTTATTGGATGATTTGAAATGGGCGAGTTACCCTCTTGTAAATGTGAAAGATGTAAAAGTAATTAAAAATGAAACAAAATTGAATTCATTGTTAAACATTACTTTGATTATAAGATTTTCTGATCTTGTAAACATATAGCCGCTGTAATGTATGAATACAATCCCTCATGATAAGACATGATTCTGGAAATCTGGTGGGATTTAGGATGAGACTTTCTTGTATAAAGATAGAGCCTTTCCCCATAATTCTCATATTTCTTATCATTAGGATTTGTTGGAGTTAAAAGAATATATAATTCGGTCCTGAGCTATCATTCAATAGTTTAAACTTCTGTGTTAAGTGGTGTCTTGATTTTTATCTTAGTTTTCATGAATGTGATGTCTTGAATTCTGGTCATGATACATTTCTTCTATCATAAAAAAAGTTAGGTGTCAACTTGATACAAATTATGGTGGACTAGTGCTTCATTCATACTTCAAATCCAGTTGATTCTTTGTAATGGATAATATTCAAGCTAAACGTACAGTCTTAGACTGTAATCTCATAGCTTGAACTTTTGGGTTGAATAATTTGCTCAGATTGTTCATGCATATTATGGAAAGGTGCTCTTTTTGATATAACTGAGCTAATATTTTGTTATTGCTGCTGTTTTGTGTCATTTTACTGGGACATCTCAGTATTAGCTAGCTTCTCTAGTATATTAGGAGAATAGTGAGGAACATTTTCTTTTTTGCTTTTGTACGAGTAATGAATTGAAAGAATTAGTTACTTAGCTTATTGTAGTTTTCCTTATTAATTATCCTTATTAGAGAATGAAATGAAATATGTTTTTTTTGTAGTTTGTTCGTTTTTGGTCAGGATTTAAGTCTATTAGGGAATAATAAAAAATCCTTATTACAGTAGGATATAGTTTCTGTTTGGGTAGTTTTAAGTTGAGAGTAATTGTTTTAGAGTATTAGGATTAAGGTGGCAAGATCTATATGCAGGGCTGAATTTTCAATTGTGAAAATAGAAGGAGAGGGATTTCTGGTTATTTTGAAGCTGAAAACAAGATACTTTCATATCTGAGAGTTATTCCTAGGCTTAGGAGTGATTCTTAGACACTAGATGTGATTCCTAGTTCTTTCTAAATCCTAGATGTGTTTTTTTTTTGGAATTGCTACTGTGAAATTAGTAACTATTATGATCTAATTTTGAGTTTGTAATTTCACTGATATTAAAAACAGGCCAGATCTGCATCTGCTATATTTTGCTTAGTTCTTATTTTCAGCTTAAGGTTATGTTCCTATTCCATTTCTAAATTAGCATGGCAGCTGTCTTCTTCTTGTCCTGCATCTTTTTTGTTCTGTAAATTTTGATCTTGGCTAGTTTTAGCTCGACATTGAACTTTATGGCCATGGTTTCTTAGCTTTGCTAGCTAGAATGTAGTGTTTAGTTAACTGTTATCCGTTCTACCTGCCTATTCCCCTTTATTGGTGGGATAGGGGCCAGTGCAATCTGAATTGGAAGTTGAAAAGAACCTGCTCTTAATTGTTTTCTTGAGATGGCTTATTTTTTTCCAACAAACATTGTATTTAATTTTGATAACTGGGGAACTTTACCCTTATCACATGGAAAAATTATTACAGGTTCTAGCTGCTGTTATTAAAGCAGGTGCTTCTAGGGAGCATGAAATACTTGCTGAAATTAGAGATCCTGTGTTCTCTTTTATTCGTAAAATGGAACCAAGAAGGGTAATGGACACCATGCTTGTTTCTCGTGTCAGAATCTTATATATAAGATCCTTACTTGCTAGATCCCCAGAGCTGCAATCCATCAAGGTAATGATGCATCGGATGCTCTTTATTTTGTTAACTTTTGGAGCATGTATGGCTTCATTGAGATCGCATTGTATTTTGCTTTCTCTTTCTTCACTTAGGTTCCTTCTGTAGAATGCTATTTAGAAAAGGCTAATACTGGACGAAGTAGAAGCTCCAGCCGAGGTAGCAGTCCTGGAAGATCTCCTGTGCGTTACACAGACGAACAAATTCAGGGATTTAAAGTGAGTATAAAGCCAGAAAGGAAATCCAAGTTGTCATCAGTGGTTCTGAGAATGAGAGGAATTGATCAGGTACCTGCTATATGTTCTCCTTTTTTATGTAACTATTTAGAAGATAGAATATTCATATTGACCATAAGGCAGTTCTAGAATGGTTAAAGGAAAGAGGCAGGACGGATGCATAAATGATAGAATTTTCCATTCTTATATGACTCCACAGATTAAGCATATTGGGTATTTTTATGTTTTTATGCACATGTCTCCTTTTCTTAAAACAGAGACACAAACACTGTGCGGAGACATCCCTGAACCATATATACAAACATAAGAGCCAAAAGGAATCCTGTAATTGTGCATGTACAGACATCATCATGTGAGCCTAGCTAATACTTATAAAGAAAAAAGAAAATCTAGGGGTATTCTGATATTTTTATTCGTAAGTTTGAATGGAAGTAAACAATTAGATTTCCTTCATACTCCTTGTGAACTGTATTCTGATTGTCATGGTGGTGCTTCATGTGCTCTTATATGTTCTCAGAATCCTGCCATGTTCTGTTCATGGCTCTAAGAAATATTTACATGATGCAAATGGATGCTTCAAAATCTTTTACCATGATACATTCAGGACTCATGGAGGCAGCAGGTTACTGGTGGAAAACTGAGGGAAATACAAGAGGAGGCAAAAAGTTTTGCCATAGGAAACAAGGCGCTTGCTGCTCTCTTTGTTCATACTCCAGCTGGTGAGCTGCAGAGGCAAATTAGGACCTGGCTTGCAGAGAACTTTGAATTTCTTTCAGTTACTGGAGATGATGCATCTGGTGGGGCCACTGGTCAATTGGAACTACTTTCAACTGCAATTATGGATGGTTGGATGGCTGGGCTTGGTGCTGCAATGCCGCCTAGCACAGATGCTCTAGGCCAGCTGTTATCTGAGTATGCAAAGCGGGTCTACTCTTCTCAGTTGCAACACTTAAAGGTATGTCACTTCATTGGTCAGGACTTGATGATAGGTAACTGTGAGAAACACATTGAAGTTGTGTCAATACGTGCTTGGCTTATGCTTGTTTCACATTGAACTTTGGTCATCGTATATTACATTATACCTCCTTCTTTTGCTTGTGTTTTTCTTCTTCTTATTTTTCATATTTCATACTGTATTTGTTGTTGGGTCCCTTTTGATTGACATTCTACTGGTGCAATTTTGTGGTTGATATTTGCCTTCTGAGCTAGAATGTTGTTTTTGATATTTGATGCAATCAACCTTCATTGAAAAGCCACTGCATGGAAGGAGACTGAAATTATGATTGAAGTGTGTGTGTAAGCAAGTAAAATGCTCTTTCTCTGTTACCAATTGGTTGATGTTAGGAAGAATTTATGTTCAATATTGTGAGAGTTATACGGATATGTGCATGCATAACCACTGAATGACAAACTTTAATGCAACTTTGATTAAATCATGGAGATATATCCCACCATCTTGAACTGCTACTTTCAGTAGATGCTAATTTACTATAATTAAACATTTTGATAAGGAGAATGAATTAGGACATTTATGTTACCACTGTTGGAGTATTTATGTGGGAAGGCATAGTTGGATGCAGTGAATTTAAACATCTTGTATATGGTTACTTATCCATTACCACCATGATATGGTTGTTTAATCTGTCCTAAAATGTTTGTCCCTTCTTGCTAGGGAAGATTGCTGATGCACTTCATTATGCTCCTTAAAATTCCCACAATCTTCATAAAGAATCTGCCAAACCTTCTAGGAATTTTTGAACAATTTGAATTCTTGTTAGCATGCATAGTCAAGAGAGTTTCTATATTTTCATTCGTCAGTTTCAGTAGTTCTCTCTAGCATTGCACTTCTTCCTTTATTCAGTGCCCATAATATGTACTTTTTACTACAGCATTCTACCTTCAAGCTGAAATTGATGTACCAGATCCATAATTTATTTCTGCTCCTTCGTCCTGAATGTCTTACAATTCTTCACTTCTTCACTTCTTTGAATGGATTTTGAGATTGTGGCATGATTGGTTTTCTCTTTTTTCTTTTGTTAATTCTTCACTTATTAATCAGGATATTGCTGGAACATTAGCTACAGAGGAAGCAGGAGATGCAACACAGGTTGCAAAACTGCGCTCAGCTCTCGAGTCTGTTGATCATAAAAGACGAAAGGTGATTTATATAACAAACATACTTGATCTCTGACCTTTGGTTTCTTATAGTTGCTCCTTTTTTGGTAAGTTTTAGATGCCTTATTTAATTATATAAGAACTAGCTTTCTTGTATCAATACAAGGTTTCAGATTTTGTATTGATTTACTATCAATAGTTATTTGTGCTTCATATGTTGATTAAACTTCCATTATTGTTTAATCTTTCTGCAGCTATTATTCAGGATGAGAATGCATAGATAGTATCAAAGTTATTTGATTTTCCTGATGAGAGTGTTAAACTGTTGAATGCTGATGAATATGGACGATGAGAATGCTTTGGTTATTAATATGTCAGTGGGAACCTTATGTCCTATACTTGTTTGCTTAAAATGAAATGTTTGTTGTTCCGTGCTATTAATTGTTTTCATTGCATGAAAATTTGAGCGTGGGAGTTGTACTTCATTTTTGTGTTGTCTTTATTAAAGATATTGAAGACTTTTTTATTCCATATAATAATGTTTTATGTATCCTATAATGATATAGTTTAGGTATTATTTAAGGACATTGTATTACTCTATTATGAAATATTGTATTGCCATACTATCATAATTAGATGGATTAAATTGTATCATTAATACACCTAGTACCCTTGTGGTTTTTGTATCAGTGCACATAGACTATAAACCACGTAAAATCTTGTTCCTTTCCTTTTTCTTTCTTCTTTACCTTTACTTTCACACGTTATCAGTAGTAATTTCACTCTTCTAGATATCATTTTGAGGGATGCTAAACTTTTGGACTAGAAACATGTGCATTAATGTCTGAATTTAAAATTTTCCTGGGATAATGATTGTAGTTATGAGCATAAATTCTAAGTAGTGACTTCATGGAATTCAAAATAACATTTGACTTTAAAACTAATTATGCATCTAAAGATTATGAAGTTAATATGATTCTGGTTGTATGGTTATTGAATCCCTTTGTACCTTTTTTCATCGGTTTAATTCCTTATGATTCCTCTTCACTTCGCTAAGTGCATTCCTACTGTAATAATCATGTTTAAGTTAATGTTTTGGTGTATCTTGATGCAATTATTTTATGCTGTTAGATTTTGCAACAAATGAGAAGTGATGTAGCTTTATTTTCGGTGGAAAATGGCGTTTCACCCATTCAAACTCCAGCAACTGCGGCGGAAGATGCACGATTAGCATCTTTAATTTCCCTTGATGGCATATTGAAGCAAGTCAAGGTTTTTACCCCTCAATGAAACTGATCTTATTATGGTGAATTAAAGGAAAGCCATTATGCAGTGATGTAATAGGTGCTTTCTACAGGATATATTGAGACAAGCTTCTGCAAAAACCCTGGGTAAATCTAAGAAGAAAGCAATGCTTGCCTCTCTAGATGAACTACAAGAGCGGATGCCTTCCCTTCTTGAGATTGATCATCCATGTGCTCAGAGGCAAATTGCTGATGCTCGTCGGATAGTTGAGGTACAGAAGTCCTTATGTCATGATTACTTTCTTTTCAATTGCTTTTTCTGTTGCGTAGATGTTTTCATCACCAAACTAAACTTACTGTTGGCTTGTTAAGAAGTACGCATAATAAGGCAACCATGCAATGTGCTACATTCCTTTTACTAATTTTTTTGGTTTCTCTAGCTCCATGTAGGGCTAACGTAACCCTTAAACCCAAGCTCTATGTGAAAAACTCTAAACTAATGTGCGCCCTATGAGCTCATTCACTTTGACCTGTGAAATTAAGCTGTCAGGAATACTGGAATTGGTAAATCATGTATGCTACGGATCAAGCACTATGGCTCGTGAATGCTAATGCCCTGCAAGCCTCTGCTGATAAGACTATGAACAAATTTACAAACAATAATTATCACGAGGGATTTAAAATTTTTCTGTATATACTCCAAGTCAATCAAAATAGCTGGTGAAAATGCATCCACTTCTTTCGACCTTATATACTAAGGGCACGCTTCACTTTATGCACTGGGACTACCAAGTACTTTTTCCTTTGAAGACAAGAAATATTAATCTCCTATCTATGATTCCACTCCTGTCTCCTATGGAAACATAACTTTTACCCTTAAACCTATGAATCCTCCATTTTTCTGGTTTTCCTCCTGAATTTTAAAATTGGAACTTTAAGGAGAGTTCTCAGTTTTGTGTCCAGAGCCTTCTTTTCTCTGATTATTGAGTTTTTAAGTAAGCATAATTGTTAGACGAATGTGAACGAAGTGAAAATTCTTTGACATTCTTATTGTTTGGAGCAGCCTTTTACTGGAAAATTTAGAAAAATGATCTAGTGTTTAGTTGCTTGAAGGAGATTGAAAAACTAATTTGAAGTTACTTGTTAAATCATCTGCATGAAAATGCTATTCTGGCATCTTACTTGCAACTGAAAAAATGAGAAATTTCAGCCCCATTTTAAACTTGATTGCAATTCAGGTACCTTGTTTAGACTTAATGCTTCACTCTGTTGATGCTACAGGCAATTCCTGAAGAAGATGACAACCCAGCACAGATGGAGAGATCAATTGCAGATTTGGGGTTGTCTACGGAAACTGATGTGGCACAGTGGAACGTATTGCAGTTTAATACAGGCTCAACAAGCCCATTTATCATTAAGTGTGGAGCAAACTCAAATTCTGAACTTGTCATTAAGGCAGATGCACGGGTTCAGGAGCCTAAAGGTGGTGAAATTATAAGAGTTGTTCCAAGACCATCTGTTTTGGAAAATATGACCTTGGAGGAAATGAAACATGTGCTATCACAACTTCCCGAGGCTCTAAGTTTACTTGCCCTAGCAAGGACTGCAGACGGTACTCGAGCTCGATATTCTAGACTGTACAGAACTCTGGCAATGAAGGTTCCTTCACTGAGGGATCTAATTGGTGAGCTTGAGAAGGGTGGAGTACTGAAAGATGTTAAGTCATGAAATCCACAGTCTGCAAGTAAGCTTAATTTGCTTTTGTAATATTGACATGTGTTCATAATATTCTTTCGGATGGGGAGGCGGTGTGCAGGAAGGGTTTGTAGCCTGAAACGAATTTGTATTTGTATCGGAAATCTACATGCGAATCTTAACGTGCAGTTCCAAAGTAATTTATTCGCATAGTTTAAAAACTTGCTCTGGTTGGCAATTTTCTGTAACCTACTGTATGTGCAAGTCATTGAGCAATGACTTATTCAGCTAGGAAGAAACCCAGAAACCAGTTACTATTTTACTGATAATATCTTGAGCTGTTCTGTTCCTGTTCTGCATTCATTTCTGAAGTTGATACTTAATACTGCTCCTGCTCTTAAAATGGTTGGCTTCGACGTAGACGGAACTTGGAACCTTAAATATGTATAATGACGGTCCGAGAAGCTCGTTTACAAAGAATCGGTCTAGAAATCTTGTGTTATATACGGTAATCTTTCTGATATGGGAACATGGTAGCGACATCAACTGCTGATATGGGAACATGGTAGCGACACCAACTGAAACTGCAAGGAAAAAACTGACTGAAGATTTCTTGTGTTGGTACCTGGATTGGTTTTGTTTCTTTTTAAGTGTATAAAATTTCCACAGATTGCTAAGCTTCCAAGAGCTTTTGCCATTTTCTCGGTAACCATGGAAATAACTGCTCACATCTGAAAACGCTTTATTATTATCACTCAAATCTGATGAAGAGATAAGAATTTGAAACGAAAAATAAAACAAACAGGGGATTTATGTAGGGATGACAAAAAACAAAAAGGAGAATTATGTAAGTTTTTAAAAAAGTCAAGTCTAAATGAAAATTTCTGTTATTAGTAAATTTTTGTTATTAGAAATTGTTTGATTGAGCTAATTGAAGTAAATGATAGTTGATTGCGCCTCAATCAGCTCTTTAATAATAATTTTAAAATATAAAAATATTTAAATTAATATAATCATAAAGATTAATATATATATATTAATTTATATTTTAAGTTACATAATTATTAAACAGTTGCATTATGTATTTTTATACAAATACATAATTATCTATCATTAACAAAGTTGCATTATGTATTTTTATACAAATACATAATTATCTATCATTAACAAAGTAAATTATTATTTAACTAAAAAAATTATTGTATTTACTTATTTTAATCTTTATATTTTATATGTATGTGCATATTTTTTATATATTTTTAAATCATGTCTATATAAATAAATTTACTCCAATCAGCTACTTCTGATCAGTCAATTTACTAAACAATAATCCTTAATCAGCTATCAATTATCAGAATCAACTATCAGCTATGAGCTGAATTTGATCAACTCAACTAAACATGGTCTTAGACTCGTAACCTCTATTAATTAGTAGAAAGATTATTTTCCCTAAACTCCTTTCTTAAGATTTTAATATTATTTTTGTTACTTTCAATTATTAAAAAAATTCTCTTTGAGATATTATTTTATAAATTTTTTTTATTTTTAATTATTAAAATGAAAATATATTTTCATTGTTAGAAAATGCAATTCCGTAAATTATGTAAATAAGCATCTTTCACTCAAACATTAAACAATACATTAATTTCTGATTTGGTAAAGTATTTTTGAACTTATTATTTTTTTCTGTTTCAAAACTCCAGTCTTTTGGCAGGTGCTGACTGCTGAGTCCAACCAAACAGAAGTTGTTAGTTATTGTTCCAGATCACAAAGGGAAGGAACAGAAAGTGGTGTTTGATCTTCCAGAGAATGACCGAACTAACGTGCACTAAGTTAACATTTCTTACGTTGGCTGCCATTATCATCCAATCCATTGGTCTCTCAGTCTTCGTCTTCGGTTTCTTTCCTGTTAAACCAGCTCTCTCCGGTGCCAGGTTTCATTTTCCTGGTTGTTTTTTGCTAATTGCCTTTTGTTCTTTTCTTGTTTTATTTAACTTGGATTGATTCATTAATGGCAGTGGTCCGGAGACTTTCTTTCCACCGGGTTCCGATGAGCGTCCAACTATCGATCTTCCTCCTCAGCAGCTCAGGTCCCTTTACCAGGTTTCATTCTTTATGGTCTCCTGATTTGTATTCCCTTTAGTGGATTGTGTTCTGGGTAGTCCAAGAAAGCTGTTTTTTTCTTCTTCTCAAACATGTTAGTGAATGTTGTGGAACTTCAATTTATGTTTGAAGGCTCTATTGTTGTTTCATGTGATTGTATTATTATTTTGCTTTCCGTGATTTTATTATGTCCAAGTTTTGTTCAGATATGAAAGATTGTGGCTTTTATCATGCTAGAATTTGATGTTTGCTATATGAAATTGAATAGATATTGTACTTTTTCTCCATTTCCTAGTGTTGGTGATTAATGGCGAGTAAGTTGACTGCGGGAGGCTGCAGACAGTGAAATGAAATATTTTTTGGAATTTAAAAAAAAAAAACGGTGAAATGTAATATTTCGCTGGCATGTTCGGTCCAATCTAATACCTCTTTAACAAGAGTTTTCTCTTTGTTGGTTGATAATTTCTATTCTGCTATGCTTTAAGATGAAGGTCTT
>JANIMX020000489.1:6233390-6243442 GCA_024582655.2 Erythroxylum kunthianum
CAAAGGCGAGTCTGTTGACTTGAATAAGAAGATGAAGCATGATAAGAATTACGAAGGAATTCATAAGAATTTTATTTAAACCCAAGGAAGCTCTAAGCAGGAAAAAATAACAAATATGTATGAGCCACAGCTTGCTACAACACCAAATATAGTTTACATACCCTGTGTTTGGTTAGTGTATTTGTCAACCGGGGACGAGTCACAAAACATAAAATTTCTGTCTCTGTCTCTGTTTGGTTGCTGTGGCTCTTTACTTTGTCACTGTCTCCGGTTCACAGAGACAAAAAAAGTCTGTCCCTCTCTTTACCCAGGCACAGATCACTTGTACCGGGAGACAAAAATACTTATGACAAGATAACCCTTTCTTCTATTTCTCTCATTCTCCTACCAGTTTCTCTTCTTCTCCGACGCTCCTCTCTATTTTCTCGTCTCTTCTATCTCCGTCTCCGACATCGGTTCTCTCATTTTTCGACGTCGCTCTCGTTGTCTTCTCTCCCCACAAGCTACCCGACGTTGCTTCTCTGGTTCTCTTCTCTCCCACGAGCTACCCGACCATTTGGAATCACTCCAAGGTGAGTTCTTGTAAAAATTTTTGCAGATTAATCTTCCAATATGCTTGATCTATTATGTAATTTGTTAAAATTTTGGGTTTCTTTTACTGGTTTCACCGTCGGCGGCACTTCTCCTTCGACATCAATTTTGCTCCTTTTTTTGTGGTTTTGGTCGTTGATGTGTTCCTAGTGTTGGTGATTAATGGCGAATAAGTTGACTGCGGGAGGCTGCAGACAGTGAAATGAAATATTTTTTGGATTTTTTTTTTAAAACGGTGAAATGTAATATTTCGCTGGCATGTTCGGTCCAATCTAGAGTTTTTCAAAGACTAATACCTCTTTAACAAGAGTTTTCTCTTTGTTGGTTGATAATTTCTATTCTGCTATGCTTTAAGATGAAGGTCTTTTACAAGAAATTTTTTGAATAAGCGAGTGCACATTCCTTTTATAATACTGAAGTTTTCTAGCCCATGTGATATGTAAAGTATGAATTAGAAATCTGGAATAGTTGCTGAACTGCTAGCTTTGCATCTTCTTCTTCTTGTTCTTTATCTTTGAACTGTCCACTGACAGGCAGATCTATCATTTACAGGAGCTCTCTGGGATCCCTCCACTGTTTGACAGGCTCATATTGACGGTATGCAAATAAACCATGTGATGAAGTGAATGATTTTGGCAATTGATGTCTATTATTTCATTGGATGGACTAATATGCAGTTCAGGTCATTGATGGTATTCCAGCAGAATTTGTTCTAGGAAAGGACGGTAAACCTCCACGCAGTGATTTGAAGGAATCCATGCCTTATCTACAATCTTTACTATCTAATGGATTGGCAGTTGGCTACCACGCAAAGGCTGCACCTCCAACCGTTACAATGCCTCGTTTAAAGGTAATTGTAACTGTTTTTATGTGCAGGAAGGCATAATTCCATCAAGATGTACTTGTTAATTGACATTATTATATTACAATTGTAGGCTATGGTCTCTGGTGCAATTGGAGGATTCTTAGACGTGGCCTTCAACTTTAATACTCAGGCTCTACTAGACGATAACCTTCTTGGTTAGTTCAAATAGTCAAAGTATTAGTGTCAAGATGAATGCTTCAGTTGTTTTTCTAATTAGATCATTTTTCCCTTCATCTTGTTATTTGTCCCTATTTTAATGCTTTAACTCCGTTGTTTCTTATTGAAAAACTTTACTTTCAAGAATATAACAATAACAATATAGTCATTTGTGTTAAATGTAAAAGATCTCATCAATAACTTTGTGTCACTAGATTTTAGTCTCATTGATTTAAGGTAGGAAGCCTTTTAGTAGATGTAAGAGTATCAGTAAGAGGACTCAACGATTTTCCGGTCTTATATCTATTGTCGTACACATGAATAACTTCATTGTTCTTTTCTTTTTCTACACTATTAAGACTGAATTAACATGAAAATAAGTTTCATATATTCAATCTTGACAAATGGGAAGAGTTAAAATTTGCTATCCCTATGATATATCTTTATGAGAGCATATCACTTATTTGAAACTTTTATTGCAGGTCAACTATTTAGAATTGGTTGGAAAATGGTGATGCTTGGAGATGAAACATGGCTCAAGTTGTTTCCAGAATTATTCATGAGACACGATGGAGTTAGCAGCTTTTTTGTAGGTTTATGGCTCTATTTCTTGCTTTTGTGCTTGATAAGTGGAGATTATGTTATCATTTTTGAATGTCTTGTACATTCTCATAACATTCTTGATTATAGAAGAATAGTGTAAGGAGGAGAATCTTTCACTTTTATTCATATGTGATAATAATATTTTAGTCTTTTCTTTGCTTATGATTTGAAATTACACTTCTATTCTAACTGATATATTTGGGCTGTTTCAATGAAAATTTAAGTTCAAGAAATCAATTCTTTATGTTGATGTTTACTGGCTCTTAGTTTGCCATAGGTTCTGGGCTTCTTAATTATTCTGGAAAAGGTTCAGGAGCAAATTATTTCTATCAATTCTCAATTGGTCCAGGTTAAAGATACTATACAAGTAGATCACAATGTTTCTCGTCATCTGAAAGATGAACTCAGCAGGGATGACTGGAATCTCCTAGTAAGGCATTTTGTTCTTTTCAATGGTTATTTAGTTTAACTGTTGTAAATGCTATACTATGTTTTCTTTGATGTTAGAGGGTCATGGCTTGGGGTTTCTTTAATTGTTCACCTCTAGTTTTAGGATTTTGATTTATGTTTCCATTTCCATTTTTATTCTATTCTATGTGACCTCAGTCATAGGAAGTACTGCAGTTGTCTTCGTTGATCAATAATTTTATCCAAGTCTGATCAAATAAATTTTCAATTATTTCATCTTCTCTAGTGTTTTGTAATTCACATGTTCTTGAACATTCTGAGTAGTAGTTGCTGAGGGTTAAGGTTATGGATGCAATATTTTCTTGTTGTCTCTTACACAGAGTGATGTAAAATTGAGTAAGATTGCATTTGAAGATGGAGTAAAATGTTACTCGTAAAGTGACATGAGTTTATGCAGAGTTGTGATTGAGCGAAGATCCATACTCTTCATAGTATTAAGTCTAGACCAAACGTTTATCTGAATTATTTTCGCATGTTCCTTTAGATAGAAGAGGGATTTTTCCTTAGCGAATGGGTGGGATAGAAAAATCCCCGACTTCTATATGAGATCCTCCTCTAAAATGAAAATGGATTTTTATCTATGAGTTTTTTGTGTTTCAGGTGGCTGTTTTTGGTATATATTACAACATAATGGGAGCCACCATAATTTGTGGGTCAAGCCTAAATGGTAAAGAACTTAACCACTTAATATATAACTTTTGATACAACAATGAATCGATAAAGGTGATGAAAACTGTGTAGAAAAATGTGTTTACTTGATTGATTCTCAACAACATTAATATTGCTCCTTAATTTTATTTCAAGTGGTATTTTGTAGTCTGTTAAACTGTGTCTGTATTAACTCTCTAACCTATTGGTGCTTTTCAAGCCCGTTGTCGTCTCTCATTTTATTCCTTGTATTCTCATGTAGAATATTCCTGCACAATATATGTTGAAACATGTGGTGTTTTTGCTGGCCACCCTGATAACAGCAAATCTGTTTTGACCCCAAAAGACCCTAAAATGTTTCTTATATGGGTCCATATAGATGAGTTTTTTACTTTTTGTGGTTGAGCGTTAATCATTTTCTTGGATGGATGCATGATTCATATTTTCTTCTTGTTTTATTCTTCAATGGCTATATTTCTAGATCCTTCATTATCTGGGTGTGGATCACGTTGGACATATTGGTGGCCGCAACAGGTACTATCTCATCTAGTTTCACCAATACTTCTTTAAGTATGAAATTTTGGTTGTTATTTTGTGAGCTTCACTTGGATCAGTGTTCAACTTCTTCAGTGTCTTGATGATCCCAAAACTTTTTGAAATGGATGAAGTGGTGAAGATGATTCATTTGAGGACTATCCTGAATCAAGATAATGATGCAAGGAATACACTTTTGGTTAGTTCTTCCTCAATTTATATTCTTTTCCAGTGTCAATACTATCATTAATAATAAATCTCTCAATTCAAAATATCCGAAGTCAAATAGTGGATGGATTTCATAGATCATCAGAACGATTCTCCGATCAAAGCGTTGGGAGTAGCATTTAGCTTGTGCTGTCTCCTCAAAATTTTCTTATCCTTGCTGCGAAATATTTACAGCCTGACCAGATCGAATAAATAGCTGAGTTATCTAAGTTTCCAAAATTTTCATGAAAATTGATTAAGAAAAAAGAAAAATATGCTGAGTTATCTACAAAGTGGTTGTATCTCTGAATGACTAATTGGTAGTGTCTCTAAGTGGAGAAAATTATGGAACGATGAGGTGGTGCCATTGCTAGGGTTTGCCCTTTCATATGATTGTTTCAACATTTCAACATATCTACATCTGTTTTTGTTTATATAGGTGGTAGTAAGCGATCATGGCATGACTGAAAATGGAAACCACGGTGGTTCTTCATATGAAGAAACAGACTCCTTAGTTCTTTTTATTGGCCTGAATAGGATCATCGTTGATTATGCATCAGCAACTATACAGTCTGTTAGCCAGGTGAGCAAATTATGCTACATTTTGACAAGTTCCTTCGGTGGTTTTTCTCATGTCTCAACTTAGGGTTTTGTTTTTCTAGATGATTAGTGAACTAGTTGTCACCAGTTCAAGGACGGACCCAGGAATTTTATATTGTGGGGGCAAAACTCATATATAAATTTTATGTTGTGGGTATTTTAGGGCCTAATACTATTATTTACTAATTTATTTCAATAAAATATATATGTATAATTTATTTTAAAAAAAATTGACATTTAAGTGGGGGCATTTGCCCCCACACTCCCCAACCTAGGTCCGTCCATGCATCAGTTTATTGATAAATAAATGTTATGGTACTCTTCAATGCCACCAAAACAAATTGCAGTAGCATTTAAAATAATCCCTTAGCTCTTTCAATTTGTTACCTTTATACCAATTAATTCTATGTTGAACTCTCTTTCTTCTTATCCAATTTTCCATGGACAACTAAGTTTGATTGCTGAGCTGACAAGTTCAAATGGATCAGGTTGACATTGCTCCAACATTGGCTGTTCTTTCTGGTGTGCCAATTCCAAAAAACAATGTTGGTTTCCTGATTTCAGCACCATTTGATTCTTTGCCAGGTCAGCTGTGCCCATTTTTGTTATGTATCTTTGTGCATTTGAGTAGTTGCACCTTCCAAATGTCAGCTTAAAATAAGTTAATGTGAAGAGAAAGAAAGCAGCTGTAACATTTAGTTGCCTCTCATGCTTGTATAATGGGAAATTTATACACTTCTTTTCCTTATTCTTGATGAAATCAGACGATAAAAAGCTCAGAGCATTGGAGTTGAATTCCTGGCAGTTGCTTAGATTAGTAAAAGCCCAATTACCAGATTTATCATGTGGAAATTTTGTACATGATGCCCCTGCTAATGGTCAGAAGATTAGAGGAAATTGTAGCGGTCAAATAGAAGAAGTTCTTTGTTGCTTATATCTGAATGCTTCAGATCTTTATCATTCCTGGAAATCTAATAAAACCTTTGGGTGAGTTCAGTTGTAATTTATCAAAATATTAAACTGCATTGCCTCGTTCCTTCATGCTTAACTATTCTGTATAGTGACGTAAATGGTATTTTTATGCATAATTTTGAGTTATCTATCTTGGTCTTACTGTAGGGAACATGTTACTGCCACTGTTGCAGCATATTATGAGTTCCTAAAAACTTCAAGTGAATGGCTATCACGTAGAGTTACTGATGTATGTAAATTTTTTTCCATCTTGAAACATGTGTGTCATCTGCGGAAAACAACATAACTTCTGTCCTTATGTTTTCTCATGGTTCTAAACATGGCATAACAATAATCAACTTGTGTCTTTCGGTAGGGTATTTCTGAAGAAAATCTGGTTGTTTGCAGAAACCTATCGGAGTACTTACTTTTGGTGTTGTGGCAATGACCATTTCATGCTTGATATTGATGAGCCTCATAATTTGGATGGCCAGAACTGTTTACTCTGGGGAGAAGCAACAATCTTCTAATTTGAGTAACTGGATGCATGCTTGGTGCATAAACGAGATTTTTGTTTTGGGTATAATTCTGATTTTTGTTATGAGTATGGGTTCCAGTTCTATGGTAGAGGAAGAGCAATATATTTGGCATTTCATGATATCAACATCATCCCTGTTGTTACTCAGAAAAGTAATACAGTCTCTTCCAGTGGAAAGTGCAGTAAGCTTACTCAAATTATTAAGAGGACCAAATGGTGTAAACACTTACCAATTCTGTTCTATATTTTTACTTCTTATTTCTGGACGAATTTTGAGAGGCTGGCATCAAGGCGGCGTAAACTGGACCCATCTTCCAGATATATCAAAATGGCTTGAACAGGCTGGGAGTCACCATCTTAGATCAGTCCTGCTTGTTTCAGGCCTTTTTGTGATCAGCTTAGGCTTATTTGCGCTCTCTCTATTAAAATCCAGAAGAAAAAATTGTCAAGTATTGGGAGTTTTTGTCTTGATACCTGGATTATCTGTCATATGGCATATTATTGTGCATGGAAGTAATGAGCTTTTGTTATCTAGTCATGGTGCTACTACACTGGTACAGACAATCTTTGCATTCTTAGGCATTTCTACCATTGGAACTTTCGTAGGCTTGCCTTGGCTTATGCCTATTTCAGTCTCTTCATGTTCAAAACAAGAGAGTAACTTGTCGGCTTTAGTTTCTGTTGATACTGAATATAAGTCCTGTTTCGTGGAATTTAGAGATTCTTTATATATGATTGGCCTTGCATATATAGTATCTTGGTGTCTTCTGCAGCTCATACTCCAACAGCCAATCAATGCAATGCCTATCTCTTTGCTTCTCATACAAATCTTATCTACAATGCTCTACAGTTATCATAGCCGGCCACGGCATAAGGAATGGGTTGAGGTTAGACCATTTATCATATGGTGTTATGGATTACATGTCCATATGCTTGCATGCAAGATTCATTAACTGTAACAAAACAATAGTATATAGCCTAGTCGACCAATCAAAACCAGCAGGTGAAACTTCCAATTTGACACCTAGATATGGATTCCAGGACTGCTTAATTTCCCATTAAGAAGACAAGAAGTCCAATTGCATTTGCAAATGGTGGTATAATGATACATGCCGCATTGGCTTTACAATTTCAACTGATGCAAAATCCAATTCTGCAAGTGAAGATTTATTACACGTTAACTTACCCACTTTATTACATTGTTTTGTCAATGTAATTTTATCCTGTCATTTAGTTTCAATGTGGGAGCTGGGGCTTCCTGCTGTGAAAGGAATTGATTGCTAGAAAAACATAAAATACATATTTGACTCTTTTTCGTTTTCTAGCGGAGTCTGCATATACTTCATTACATGGTTTGTTTTTACTTTTCCTGTCTCATGTTTACCTTTCTTGGCTATTTCTGTGTAACATTTGAAGTTAAGATCTGTCATCCCTGATGACATCATTACGATTTCAGCTTATTCCCCTACCTACTATTCCTATTTCCTGTGAGATAGATTATCAATTTCTTTTATAGGTGCTATATAGTCCACTTTTTGCCATATTTGAGAATGAAGAGAAATAGGTTAAGTTTATTCCTTTGATATTGTATTTTTTTCTCATCTGAAACAAAGAATGAGCTTTCCAAATGATCTCAGTAAAAATTATCAAAATATTGTTTAACCTTTATTCTGAATTGCTCTCTGTCCAAGCATGTGAGATATTTCGTGCAAATGTTTGAAATAATTAACTGGAATGGCTGATGAAGAATTATGCCATGTCCCAATAGCATTGATTTGAAAGTATGTTGGATTTATGTTCACTAGCGGATCGACTTATGACCTTCTACCTTCACATTGCAAATTTTCAGTTTTGATGACTAGAGCTAACTTCATTTCAGTGACTGATGCTGGGAGCTTATTTTTCTGTCTTAGGTTGCTTTGTTGTACTACACAGGAATGGCAGGCCATTTTGCTCTTGGGAACAGCAATACTCTTGCGACTATTGATGTTGCCGGGGCCTTTATTGTACGTACTTCCGATTTTGTGTGTGCATTTTGTTCTCCCCTTTTTATATATCATTTAGATTTTAGTTTGACCCTATACCAATCCTATCCATTTCTCATAACGATTTTACTTATTTCCAGGGTCTTTCGAGTTACTCAACCTTGCTTTCTGGCATTCTGATGTTCCTTATTACCTATGCTTCCCCCATGTTAGTTCTTCTTAGCCTGGTGACTTACATCTCCTTGAAGGATGACAGCTATCTTGCTTCTGCCAAAAATGTAGAGTTTGGGAATCTTCTCAAGCTGATGCTTGGTTTTCCCTGTCTGATTCCGCTCGGCTTGAATTCAATTCTGTTGACTGCATACACCATTGTTTTGTTATTAATGAGGAACCATTTGTTCATCTGGAGTGTCTTCTCCCCAAAGTAAGTCTTACTGAAGTTGCACTTAACTACTAGTAGCTCACAGTACGTGCAAAGACATTACATTCATCTTCTATTAGCATCAGAAAGAAATTTATACATGCATCTATGCTGAGAGGTCGTTGGAGATTAACGGTCGAGAATGTGCATTGATTTCAGGTACTTGTATGTTTGCGCTACTACTGTTTGTGTCTATGTCGGAGTGTTTGTGGTGGCTGCAACTGGGATGTATACATATGCAGTACTCACGTTTCGAACAAAGACAGGTACTTGCCACTAATCGCATTAGACAGAACTTGACATGGCAAGACAACAAGTTTTAATTCTTTAGACCAAGCTAGCACTGACCGGTCTTTCATATGAAACATTGCAGATCTCTTTGTTTTTGCTTTCTTTTATTTCTTCTTACAGCTAAAGTTTGGTCTATACTAGGACTTGAAACTGGTAAGAGGAGGATGTTTTTGCTTGTTCTTTTCTGCCACTTGTCCTTTTCATTTTAAGCATTCTCATTTAGGTATCTTCCCAATTTAGGTTAACAAACAAATACTTACCTTGTCAAATGATGTTAAAGTTCTGCAATTAGAATACTTGTTCATTTTTTTCTTTATTACAGCCTGTGGAACATGAGGGTTCTTTGTCTCTCATGCTTCTAAAATTTTAGCTCATGATGAATGGCCATCATTTATAATGACTCTAAATTTTAATCTCCTTTCATCCTAAGGATGACAACGGGTTTGGTGCGGTCCATTTTCTTAAAAATATACCTCAAGATCAAAACAACATCGTTTTGTCAAATTGGTTCTGGACCGGCTTCCCAAGTCCAAATTGACTTCGGCGGACCCAATTCTCCAACCCTAAACCCTACGGGCTAATTTGGTACGTCGGACTGTACTAACTAATTTTTATCAGATAGTATTAATTTGTTTTAGAGAGTACTGACTAAGTTAAACTATGTTTAGTACTGTTCTGGATAAACAATCTGACTAAGTTATATTGCGTTTGGTGCTGTTTCGGATAATATCAGATCGAAGTATTTTAAAAAAACTTTGATAAATTTAGTAGAAATTTAAATTTATGATTTTTTTAAGATTCATATGGTAAGATTTTTTTCATTTGTTTTTTGTGCCAATGCAAAAAAAAAAAAAACGTGTCACGCCTATGTAAAACTTTGCATGGGTGTGACTAACGTATAATTAAGTGTGTATTATTAAGAGCCTGTTTGTTTTAGCGTTTGGGAGGAGCTGATAGCTCCAAACAGCTTCTGATTCAACTACCAGTTATTTGGTAAAGGAAGTCAAACAGCTCCTGATAGCTGTTCAAGCCCCAAACAGCTCCTGATTCAATAAGTTACTAAAGGTAGCTTTTTACAATCAGCTATCAGCTATCAACTATCAACTATCAGCTCAAACAAACAAAGCCTAAATCAGAGTGTGTGGGTTGTGTTAGTTAGTCAAGTAAAAAGAGTATTAAAAGTTCAACGTATAT
>JANIMX020000489.1:6249349-6261404 GCA_024582655.2 Erythroxylum kunthianum
GGTCGATTCTCTCTTCAGCTACGCGGAGAATCGGGATCGTTTGGAGCCCCGTATTAGCGTCCGAAAAACCGGAATGGAAACGAAATCAGGTATTCCGCATTTCTCCGTTATTTTTCTTTCACGTTCGTTCCTGGGCATGTAATAAGGCTTAATATACATGTTTACACCTAGAACCTCCGGTACCGTCCGGTATCGAAGACTAGTACCAACTTGGCAGATTCTATTCCATTTCTCGGCTGGAACGGAACGGTATTCTTGTCTCTGGAAAGACTGCGTGTAATTGATAGCCCTTGCAAAATAAAAATCCTGGATTTGTTGTATTTTTGTGTATTTTCTAAAAAGGACACATGGCTTTTTGTCACGAAAATGCTGAAATATCTTGAAGGTCACTGCCCAACGTCAAACTCCAACTTTATATTGAAAAAGAATAAAGTCTACTTATTAATTTTCCATTTTTAAGCTTACTTGTTAGGCTATTCCACTCAAGGATATGAATACCGTTCCGTACTGGTCGGTACAGGCTGAAACTTACCGTACCTGCCGAAAAACGGAACGGAATCGGCATTCATGGTACCGGTCGTCGATACCGGCCGCTACCGGCTATTCCGGCTGGTACCGGCCGTATTCTAGATACTCAGTAAGGACTTTTAAATTAATTTTAAACCCTTGACAAGATGAATCTGATCAGATTCATTTTCGTTCCCAGTCACACGGACCATATTAGATGCTAGAGTACAATGTTCTGAACCTCAGCACCTTTACTGCTTTCATGTGACAACCTCCAAGTTTCCTGGAACTCACACACTTTTCGTGATAACTAAGAATGACATGTTCTTGTATTGAATATGAAATCCTTGCTAGAAGAGTCCTCTATCAGAAAGGAAGCATCTTTTTCCTTAAAAAACAAAAGGAAGCATCTTTTGTGCGTAAATTTGGAGGCAACAGAATGGAATTGCTTAGCAAAGCTTCTAATGTCTTATGAATTCGAAAAGATAAACGTATTGTGAGGGTTGAGTAAGGATTATTAATGTAAAAAATTTCTTATATTTTATAAAGAGACTATTTCCGTGATTCGAATCCTTAACCTTCTGATCATAATGGAATAACCTTACCAATTACTCTAAGATTCGGCTTAGTTGTTATTATTATCAAATATTTATAAATTACCAATCACAACAAACTCAGTTTTTTCAATTTGCGAAGATTGAGTGAGAGATATCAGTTGAACCTTTACTTTGTATTTTTTTTACAAAGAGATTATTTTCGTGATTTGAACCTGTAATCTTAAAGTTACAAAAGAATAATTTTACCAATTATATTAACAAATTAATATTTATATACTAAAATTTAGCAATATATCTTGAAAATTTTATTACTCATATTATATTCACATAAAATAAGAAAAGATCTTGAACATATATTTATGCAACTTTCTCCTTATTTTACATGTAAACTGATATCGTAATTATCAAAGAATATTCAACTTTTATTTAAGTGAGTTTGAGTATTGACCACTTCTCTTTAAAAAAAATAAAATTAACAAAAAATATTAGGCCTTTTCACATAATATAATGCCTAATCCTGTAAATTTTGTGCACCAAAATCCATTATTAAACGTAAGTGAAAGCATTGTTTTAAAAATCGAACTGGTTCATCTGATTTAACAATGAAAACTTTAAATCGGCTAATTTTTTAGTTCGATATTTAACTTTTCAGTTTAATTTAATTTAATAATCTTTATTATTAAAAACTAATCAATTTATTAACTAATTGACCAATTTTCTTAGATTTATCAGTTTTTATAAACTAACATAAACGGATTAATTTTTATTTAACAATTTTATTTTTAATTAAAATTTAAAAATTTAAATATATAAAGATAGTATTTTTAATTACTTTCAATTTTTTTTTAATTTTATTCAATCTTTAACCGATTTTATGATAGACTAATACCGGTTAAACTTTTTAAACCTTAATTCTTTATCTTACTTCGGTTTTAAAAACATTGAGAAAAAGTATATATGAACCACTTCTCGAAACCGTAATTGATTGTCAAAAGAATTATGAATACAGACAAGTTATACAAAATGTTAGGAATCATCATCCCAAATCACCTGACCCTACAAGAATTATTATTACTGTAATTATGCCTAATAATCTAAGAACTAGTATACACTGAAAAATTTATAGGAATTTTGAGGAAACTTTCATTCCCCTTGTATTATTTCCATAGTTTCTGGTGAACAGACTTTGTTCTAAAGCTCAGCTCTGGCACCCAATAACCTAATGAACTTTCTTATGCATGAGGTCCTCATCTTTTTGGTATAAAAATTGCGAATTTTTTTATTTATAACTATAAAAAATCCGGCTGGCCGGTCGACGTTAAGCATCGATGCCACATTCGGCTATTAGGGTCTACTGATCTGGGATAAGCAATGACTTCAGGGATGGGGCAGTAGACATAGTGAGTGTTGCATAGACCCACTGTAATTCCACTATAACCAGCAAATGCACCATGTACCTGCCAAAAATCAAGATTCCGCATGAGTATGCATCGTAGAAACAAACAAGGAAGAGACACTCCTACCTCTCCGACCATAAGCTACACCTTTGTTAATATTGTTACTTTATTAAGGTATGATAATAACAGCTCTGGAAATTAAGATAATAATAGCATAGAGACAGGTCACGTCGGTTCCAGTATTCTCTAACTTCAGTTTGCTCCAAATGGAAAAGGTCTTGTATTAAAAGCCATCCTGTGTGCTGAGGAAGAACCAAACCTGGCAAGTTTTAGTTCTTTGGCTTTGTGCTCAGATCCAACTTAGAATTTTCTATGTGATCTTTTAAAACAGAACTATTCTGCAAATATTCCATCCAAAGAGTTCTACTCTAAAGTTCACCATAAAATCAAAACTAAAAGCATAAGGAAGTAGTATAATGCAACTACTAATAAGTTTTGAGCATTGTGCGAGTGTTCAATTCTTCTAGTCAACCGACTTTTCATCATGCTAAGCCCTGAAACTTCTCTTAATTCCAGAACATGAAAACACAGGGTATGCATGTTTCAATAAATGGCTCAAAAGTGTTTGATCAAATAATATCATGTGTAGAACCTCCAATATATGACCACTTCAGCAGTAAGTTATAAACAAGGGAATGAGTAAGACTTACAGCATTCTGCCCAAGAACAGTGCATAAAATTCCGTCAGATGCATTTGCACGGCATGCGCGAATCATGTATGTTGGATCAATATACTTCACGTCAGCATGAACGCCAATTTCCTTAAAATATTTTTTTGTCTGACCGGCAAGACAGCATAGTGTCAACATATAGAAGGAAAAATATTTTGAAAGAAAAACCCCAAAATTAAACTGAAAATAACTAAAAATATTATTTTTGCCTCCAAGTAGATTCGCTGAAGTGACGACACGTATATATAGGTAAGAGGACCCTTGTTATACAAGAAAATGTCATTGAAAGAAAAGATTGAGAACAAAGTTCAGGAACGAATAAGCTGCCCTTGAATAACAAGAGTATCGCACTTACAATAATATATTTCCAAAAAGGAGAGGAATCACTATATTTCTAAAATGATACCAAGCTATCAACCAATGTCCCAGTATAACAATTTGCTTATTTGGCAGGCTAGGAACTATTAGACAAAACAGACTTCACTGCTTTCATGCAATAGAAATGTCAACTTTAACGAGTTGTATCACTCAAACTCAATTCACTAGGAAATGAAACTACTAACCTCTTGTTGAACGTGTACACCAATATCTCCAAGCACAATGTTTCCAGATGCATCCTTAGCATTAGTTTTCTCAACAAAATTCTGCATTAGAAGTCATCAATGTTCTCTTTCAGGAAACATAACAAAGTAACAGCATGAATCTTCCAGGAAAGATCCCAAATTGACTCTTTTTCTCCCAGACGTGAAAAGGAAAATAAAGTGTCAGCTAGAAAATGAAAAGATAAAGACAAATTTTTAGGTTGTATATCAGTTATATTTGTAATTCATGAAAGAGACCGAATCCATGACCAGGTATGATGACTTATAACTATGAGCAAGGAATGTGGACAGAAGACATACAGAGGATAATTCCAAATTTGTTCTCACTTCCCTGCCTTCATAGTTAAGGTATCAAATGTATAAACAGTATTTTTTAGTAATCTTGAAAATATTAGACCAGAAAACCAAAGTTCAAATGAGCAGAGGTTTAATTGTAATCAAAGTATTATATGTAATACCAAAGAAACCTGATGGTACAAGAAGACAAAATCCATGTAAAACTTAATTATCCTTAAGTTGAAAAAGGATCCAGTAGCTATTTTACAACAACAACAACACTCAGTAGAAATCCCGCTGAGATCCGGTAGCTATTATATGTGTGGGAATTGTCTAGATCAAATACAATCATTCATGCTAGAATGGAGTATATTTTAAGAAAAATAATGACATAATGCACCTGTCCAGCTCCCTCAGCTACACAGACCACAGCTGATCCCTTTGTCTCTATTAGGTACTTTAGATGCTTCAGAACACCATGAGGCCCATGCAGATGGAAAGGCACCTTCAGAAGTGCAAATATCAATTATGGTAAGCTGGCTTCTAAAAACAAGCTTTAGATTGTCTCAAGGTGCAAATACCTCAGGTATTAAACAAATGTCAATTTGTCCACTAGCTAAGGCAGCATGCATTGCTATAAACCCACTGCTACGACCCATCAGTTTCACAATGCCAATGCCATGATAAGCACTATGTGCCTGTCCAACCATAAACAAGTAAGGAACCATATTTAATATTGAAAGGGACATAACATCTGCAACTACCAGTAGGAGAAGCAATAGAAAAAACAAGCACCTCAATGTATGCAGAATTTATTGCTCGCTGTGCTTCTTCAACAGCAGTGTCAAAACCAAAAGTTTTGTCCATCAACAAAATATCATTGTCTATAGTCTTTGGCACGCCAACAACAGCCACTC
Source organism: Erythroxylum kunthianum (assembly GCA_024582655.2). NCBI lineage: Eukaryota > Viridiplantae > Streptophyta > Magnoliopsida > Malpighiales > Erythroxylaceae > Erythroxylum > Erythroxylum kunthianum. The sequence goes on from JANIMX020000489.1 coordinate 6,254,337, forward strand.
TCAACCTTCTTTTACAGCACTAAAACCATAGACTCAAAGATATAAATACTTGGGAACAGCCACAAGGACATGGCAAGTATCTCTAAATCTAGACAGTCTCTTAATAAGATCTCATTAAGTGCGCTAGAAATCAATTGATCAATCATTTTACCAGTACAAAATGATATGGAAGTGATACCATTTCAGGTCAACTTCAAGACGAATGAAATTTAATATATCACCTACATGCAACTCCACTTCTACGGTTATTATGACAACTAATTTACACAACTCGATTGCACATAGAGCTGACCACTACAGTTAGATTCACAACCTCTATCCCTTGCAACCACTTTCAATTCAAAGATTTTGTAGCTAATGCAGCAGGATGCCATAGCTTCTGTTTCCAATCCATCATTAGTCACATATATAGGAACTGTGGGCCCAACTCTGGTACGTTCTTTTGTTTACATGAATCTATTAAGAAAAACATTTCAAACAAAAATAAAGGAACAAAAGTATAGGCTGCATAGCTAAGTGTTTTTCTCTTCGTATTACAATAATGTAAATAAGTATTTTACTAAGCTGCTGCTTTTATGATTAAATGAAGAAAAAAACAAACAAAATAACACAGGATCAACAACCTCATCATGAATTGCATTGGCACCAGCATGCGTACCATTCCCGCCTAACACAAAAAGCATGTTGATTCCTCTTTCCTAGCATAATCAAGGGAAATGAATATCAGGCCACTTAACGCTCTGTCATGATGCCGTTTGATTTAGCGCCAAAGTGCACAAGAATTCAAAATCTCAAGATACATAAATGGACTGAGTACCTCCATACTGTCCACAATGTCACTAACACTAGGTCCTCCACGTGAAACTCCTAGCAAGCTTCCACCAGAAAGATGGATATTTTGAACAACTTTTCTTGATAGCTAATAAACACAGAAAGTTCAAAATAGATTTGATTAGAAGTTCATAAGAGTGAAAAATGCTTTCTCTAGTGCTTTGGTTTGCCACATATTGTAGACACTTTCCATGTTAAGTAACCCTCTCATTTTATAATAGAAAAGAACAACATTTACCAGTATCTCATTTAAGTCCTTGTCAGAAAATCCACGATATCCAAAAGGAATCCCCACAATCTTTTTGACACCATATATTTCAAGTGTGATGACAATCTGCTCCAGATAACACCTTGTATTAGAGAACATGGAACCTTAAACATTTAACATATCATGTCAACTTCCAGATAACGTTAATAGTATATTATAGTTTCATATTTGAGCAAATGCATCATTTTCTTCAAAAGAATGACTTATTGGCCAAGAAATTCAATTATTGCAACTACTTTAACCACAATAATTATGATAAATTGAATGAGCCATGGGGATAAATTGTTGGCTAACATGAAGGCAGACTAACATGTCTAATCACATCATTGAGGCCAGGGCATAATCCACCACACGTAACAATTGCTGCCTTCACTTCTTCTGGTTTGAAGTATATTTTCTCCCGAGGCCCAGCACGATGAACCCTGTAAGAATTTCAGGGTCATATCAATCATATTATACAAGAAAATCATTTACAACTGCTCATACCATGTATATTTAACTCAATTGTGCAGTTGGTCACCCCTTCAGTGTATAAATTTTAACTAATATGTTGATAGACATGCACGCTTGGCACACAATGAAGTGACTTAATGCCTCAGAAAGCCCTTGAATTTAGTATGCTATATGCATTAGGCCCTTCAATTTTAATGCGGTACTTGAGTTTTACTTCCATTCCAGTTTAGCTTGATTCATGGCTGCAAGCGGAGAGTTTAAACATGCAGAGAATATTGAGAGCGGTAAATGCATTAGTTTTATAACTTCAGTAACAAGTGAAGAGTTTGTATAGTACTAAAAATAAACTTGCAATGCCTGTGAGATTTTCTTTCCATTGAGGTCATTGAGTAGAAAAGAGATAGTATCCACATTTGATCATCTTAACACAGGCATTGGTCCTCAATTGATCAAAAAATCAAAGTTATGCACTGATGAACCAGATTGAATTTCAAAGGTCTAAATTGCATAAAACAAGAAGCATTAAACTTCATGACATTGGAGATAGAGTTCAGCATTTCGTACATGATATGAAATCCCATATACATGGTCTCAATTCAGAAATTCTGGCAAAAGATAGAGATATTTACCATTGTTCAACCCAACTACAATCAGGATCAATGCACTCAGCTCCAGCAGATTTGGGTGATGAGAAATGTATGACCTGCATTCGGGAAAGATGAAGCCTGTCACTGACCATGAAAGCATTGACCAGTTGACCAAAGAAATATCCCAACATTCTTTTGTGGAGCTTCACTATTCATAACTTTTTAGGCTTTGTAATTCATATTAGTACCAGTTCCCATTTCTAATATAGCCCTAATTTCAATTCATGCTTGAGTGGCAAACTCATAAATGCTTCAGGTATGAATAGCACTTCACTTTCAGATTGGTATTCTTTGGATGTTATGCTGATCAACACCTGGAATGCGTACATTCCAGGAGACAACACAATTGCTGATGAAAGTTCAATGGAAAATGTAAACAATCAAAATGTAGGTCTTCCATGCATCAGAATCTTTACAATAGAGCTGCAAAAGAAATTACATCTTCCCTCCAAAATACCATTTATGGGACTTTCATATGAGTAAGGTAATATCAATAGTAACATCCACAATGTCCTCAAATGAGAAAGTGATGCATCAAACATGCATGCAGGTAATTGGTTTTCGAGCATGTAACACGTCATAATAGCCTTCAATTTTGACAACACATTTTCAAGAAGTTGCCTTAACTTGATTCACAAGCTAGTATGAAGAGTCAAACACATACCTTAAGAAGCACTCTGTCGTTGTTATTGATATATCCATGCCACTTCTCATCAGAAGGATAACCATCCGCAAAATCCTCTGTTGGTGTCCTGTGGAGTTAAAGTAGTTAGCTTACAGGACATTGATGAAGTAAATAAGCATCTTATTTAAGCGAACAATACCACAATAATAATCAAAGATATTCAAAGTAACGGCAAGATCAACGATCATTCACACCATGGAAAATCAGATCCTTTACTCTTGAGCCATTAAAAACTGAAAGTAGATTTTGCTACTATCCACAAGCAAGAACCAAGTAAAAGAAGAATAGTGACCTCATCTTGAGACAAAATGTGGAAGGAATGGACTGAGCATCAGGGAAGACATCGGTCAAATGAGGGAGATTAAACCTCCTCTCGAAATCCCTCTGATACTTCGCCTTCCAATCCGGGTCGCTGAAGTCAATCCCCGAACTCTCCCTCCTAATTTGCTCAGAGACGCGGCAACCCCTCTCGATCCTTACAGAACCACGGCAACTAGGAAAAGCAAAGCCATGGGATCGCCGGTGCCCGAGGAGGGAGCCGAGCTTGGGCCAACTAATGGATGTGGCAGCGGCGGCGTAGGCGGAGGCGGAGTCCATGATAGAGCGCTTTCTTGTTGTTATACGTGAAAAACTCGCGATCAGTGACAGCGACTTTTTCTGTTCCGGCGAGTGATCGCAAGATCAAAGTGAAGAGGAAGTAGTGACCGTACAGGACAGGACTGAGTTTCTGTTGTAATAAAGCACGGGAACTTGGTTTTGTATTCTCTAAAAAGTCTTATGTCTTGTCTTTTCCTTTACTTCGATACTCCAAAATCTATACCCCACGTTTTAATTAATTTTTTACTAAAAGAAATTAAATTTACTGTTTAAATAATTTATGGAAAGATTTTCAAAATTTTACCTTTAAAATATCTCTTGTCTGTTGAAAAATAAATAAATAAAATATATAAGTCATATGAATTAATTAAATAATATTAATATGATAAATTTAATTTAATTTTAAAATTTTAAATGTGATTTAAATTTAATTTTTTTTCTTATTTTAATTAATTTGAACTAAGTTTAAAGTTAAATAGATTAAAACTAGTGATTTAAATTAAACTAAATTATAATTATTTTAAATTATTAATTGAATTAAGTTTAATTAGTTTGTTCATTAATATTTTGGTGTTTAAAAAATACAGCAGTAAAAAATTTAGAAATTTAGAAATTTAGAAATTATAAAAATTATTTTTATAATATTTAAATTTAAATTTATTTAAAAATTAATTAATAAGAGAGTGTATCTTTTAATTTTAAAATTAAGCAAAAATGGTTAAGTGAAATTGGAGATACACAAATATTTATAGATATTAATTAAGTTGAACATGTCATTTAGTTTATTAATTTATTAGATAATTTATTTTAAAGTTAAATTTTCAAATTATATTGTTACCCGATAATTGTATTTTGTGAATGTAAAATTTAAAAGAAACATTTCTCACTTTATATTACATAATTTTTAATAATTATGATTTTAATCAACATAATAATTTGGTAACATTTTTAATATGTTTCATAATTCAATATTTTTATTAAAATTTTAATTAATTTAATTAGCTAAAGTTTTAAGTTTAAATTTTCTATCTGTTCATTTAATTCTTCAATTTTCGAATTAGAAGCTTGTATGAAATGGTCCATTTTATCTATAATTAGGATGTATTTTTATTTTTAAACTTAGATTAAATATTTGTTTCTCCATAGAATTTTTACTAAACTTATTTTCTATTTCTAATTTATTTAGTTCTTCTATCATATCATGCATATTCATGATTTGCTTTTTAAGTTTTTCTAAATACAAAGGATGTTATTTCCATAATATTCAATCATTTTTTGAATTTCTGTCAAATCAGTTTATATTTTTAATCCTTCAGGTTTTAATTTTAAGTATTTATCTTCTGTTATGTATATAATAAGCTTTATAATGTCTAGTCATTTTTAAATGCGTTTCTCTTTGTAATTTTTTACACCTTTCATCTAGTCATTTCTAAATGAGTTTCTCTTTGTAAATTTTTACACCTATGATATATTATGTCTAATTCGTCCATCATTGATTTTAACAGCTTTTATGGCCTTTTTATGACAATTTGTAAATAATATATAATTATATCTATTTGTATGATGATGTAATTTAATATGAGCCTTTTGTACATGAATATCAAGTTTATTTATTTTAAAAAGTAAATGATCACAATAAAAATACTCTCTTATCGTCAACAACATAAGTTGTAACATTTATAATATCCTCTGTCCAGGTGTAATCTATAATGCTCAGAAACGCTAAGATGTAACATTTTATCTTCCTTTATATAATGATAATTTTCTAGCTGATATTCATTAATTATTGCTTTAAAATCTAATAAAGTAGTTAATGAAACATAATTATAAGTTCTCAACTGTGAATAAATCTTCTTTAGTTCCCATATGTGGTTATTGTTGATGGATATCTTCACAAATAGTACACCAAATGGCCATGGCTCTAATACCATATTTTGCAAAACATTGATGAAATCAAAATCAATATGTAAAATCAAAGTTTTGCAACAGAATCAACCAAATATCAAATAAATATATCTTAATTACGAGAAGAAATAAAAACTTTTATCAAGTCTAAACTTCTCAGAATATCAAAGAGTAAAGAGATTCAAAACAAACCTTCCTCCTTTATAGTATCATTATTTGTGATAATATTAATAACTTATTCGACATGTAATTATTTCATTTATCGATGCTACAGAGGTTAAATCTATTCCAGATAATACATATATAAATTTTTTTCTAGAAAATAAGAAGTCATGCTAGAATTAAATGCAGAACAATTTTACATTTCCAACTTAAAGGGTCCATTACGCTTCCATACATGTTTCTTTAGTGTCTTGACCGTAACTTTATGGGATTTTCGTCGAGTCTTTTACCAAACATTTTAGCTCCAACCTTAGAGTAAGGTAACTACCCATGATGCTTCCTTCAATAAAGTCCAGCATAACCTTAATTCATTTCCTACCTTAAAGCGTATACTAAATATTATAAGAGAAGAGTATGGTTTTTAAATTGGAAGTTGTTAACTGTATTTGCAAAAAAGGAGAGATTTTATTTCACATTGGCAAAGGATACAAGGAAGGAATACATAGATAACTTGGTCCTCCTTTTACCCTAAAGAGCTTATTCACACAGGCAAACTTGAAGTTCAAATTCTAAAGTTAATAAAATTTCATTTTATCAACTTTTTCAAAAGGAGATTATATCTTTATTTATAGGGAATTCTCTTTCTTTTGAGTGGTTTGAGAGATTTCCATTTTATCTTCTTTTCTTTTACATTCAGAATCACTGTATATATAGACCCAGATGGTTTAGCTTTATCTTTCCCTTTCGATGGCTTCCAACCACTTGTATAAAAAGGACATATATTTTATGTATGCTTTTGGAGATGATATAATCTTTTCTATGCTTCAGGGCTAAATCTTATCTTCCCTCTTTCGATCATGCTTATTTTTATTTCACAAAATTTTCAGCAGCTAATGATGTCATTTTGTGCTAGGGCTATCATTAGTGAGGAAAAGTTCCTTTTTTTCTAGCATAGGTTTGAAATCCCATTTTAAATATTGCATACATGCCATAAATAACAGTCATCATCCTGATGCCTCTTCTGTAATGAATATCATTTTTAATGTATTTAGAAAATTCTCTTTGTAACTTAGTATCCACAGTAATGGGAAAATGTTCTGCCTTTCCCAACGTAATAAAATGATAAGCGTCATATCGTTCTTCTTCATAAAACTTTGGACCAACATATACTATCTTTAGAACTAAAGTATCTTTCGAAGTTATTGTAGGATTATTTAGATAACAATCCTTAACCCCTTCTTGGATCCATCTGGGAAGTAATGATATCTCAGGAAACTCTGAGTTAGTCAAATATATATCATTTATCATTCTAAAATCATACCAATCTCGAATAGTTTGAGGATGAGCTCATTGAAAAAAGTTCAATCTAAGGTATATCCAAAAAAATCAATATATCAAGTATTGTTATTTTGTAGAGAGTATAAATCTCTCAGTACCTTATAATGCGCTTGAGCAATATGATGACGGCAGTCGTGGAAAAAACATGCATAACTTGAGTCTTACTCCCTCATTTGTCACGA
>JANIMX020000489.1:6303810-6313902 GCA_024582655.2 Erythroxylum kunthianum
GAGGCACACCTAAATAGGTGAAGGGGAGTGCACCTTTTGAGAAACCAAGAATAGATGAGATTGAAGTGTTTCTATGAGCAGGAATGTGGCCGGTGTAAAACCTGGACTTTTCAGCATTGATTACTTGTCCAGAAATGCTCCCATAATCATTTAGTAAATGAACTAAACTGACCAAGCTGGATTTTGAGCCACGAAAAAAAATTAATATGTCATCTGCATATAGAACATGGCTTGGCATCTTACAATTCCGAGGGCCCGACATAAACTGAAGTTTTCCTTTCTCTACCAGTTTTGTAATACCTCTGCTGAGAACCTCTTCTGCAATACAGAATAAAAGAGGAGATAAAGGATCACCTTGCCTCACCCCTTTTTGAAAATTAAAATAGCCAGTTGCCTTCCCATTCACTGAAATAGATAGCTTAGCTGAGTGTAGGATGCTTTCTATCAATTTACAAAATTAGCTTTGAAAACCAAAACTTTTAAGCACATGCAAAATAAATGTCCAATCGAGTGTATCAAAAGCCTTTTTAATGTCTATCTTCAGAACCACCTGCCCTCCAAAACTCTTTCTATCCAACATATTAATACATTCAGATGCAATTCCAATACAATCTGTGATTTGTTTGCCTTTTATAAATCCCCTTTGATTTTCTGTGATGATTTTCGGAACAATGTTAGCTAACCGATCAACCAAGATTTTAGTAATAATCTTGAACTTGAAGTTTGTTAAAGCTATCAGACGATATTGCTCCAACTTCAATGCATTTGGGACTTTCGGCAGCAGAGCAACAATGCTGGAGTTATAGTTGGGAGGTAGCCAACTATTCTAGAAAAATTGGAGAACCGCATGATAGACATCGTGGGCAATTATGTCCCAGTATGTGTGATAAAAATGTCCACCAAACCCATCGGGACCTGGTGCACTGTTGGCATTTAAGGAAAAGACCACCTTCATTACTTCTTCCATGGATGGTAGATTAGTTAGAGTCACATTGTCTTGATCCGTAATTAAAGAGGGAATAACATTCTCTACCAAGGTATTAGAGGTACAGTCATTGTCCCCAGCAAATAATTTCTGAAAATATCTCAGAGTGTGTTGTTCTATGTCCTCCGATGAAGAAAGGAGGTGGTTGTCATCCTGTAACACAGAAATATGTTGAGTACCGGTCTTAATTTTGGCCATGCGATGAAAAAGTTCCGTATTTCTATCCCCATCTGTATGCCATATGACCCTTGATTTTTCTTTCCAAAAATCATTTTCAAACCTTAATGCTTGTTGCAACTTTTGAGCATCTTGTTCTATAAGTAGAAGTGCCTCTGTAGCTTCGGTATTGCAAATATTCTGCTGAACCATATCAAGATTGTGCATTGCAGTTTGGACATTATGATGAACATTTCCAAACACTGTGTGATTCCACTCTTTCATTTTAGTCTTAAGGAGTTTGAGTATCTGTGTTAGGATGAACATAGGACAACCCACTAGTGGAACTTGCCAAGAATCCGCAACCAATTGCGCACAAGTTGGATGACCTGAACACATTTTCAAAAACTTGAACATAACCCCATGTTTCCTTTCAGATTGTTGCAAGGAGAGAATAAGCGGAAAGTGGTCCGATTTGGATCTTATAAGTGTACAACAGTCTACTATATTCCAACTATCAAGAAGCTCGTGATTGCAGAGAGAGCGGTCTAGTATTCTTTCAATATATTTCCTGCCTATTCGACCATTTGACCAAGTGTACTCGGAGCCTCTAGTGGCTAAATGAATTAGTTCAGAAGTGTCCGTCCAACGTCTGAAATCTTAACTGGCTAGTTTAGAAGGGACTCTTGTACCTCTATGCTCATGAGATCCCAAAACACAATTAAAATCCCCTATGTAGCACCAGGGACCAATGTGTGACTGTTGTAGAACTGTGAGTTCAGACCAAAAAGTTCTTCTTTGTATGTAGTTAGTGGAAGCGTAGATGGCAGAGATAATCAGAGGTTTACCATCAACAGCCACTTCACAAGTGACTTGTTGATTCGAAGTGGAAATGATGTTAGGAGAGTATCTATGAGAGCATAGACACCAAAGATTGGATAAGTTGTTATGTCTCTCATTTAGTGCAAACAATTTGAGATTGAGCTCATTCAAGAAGTTGGGTGGGATGTTCAGATGACTGATCCAAGGCTCCGCGATGAAGACAAAATCGAGGCTATTGGTTGTACATAATTGTTTAAGGACTAACCTAGTATCTAGGTTACCAATACCTCATACATTCCAGTAGAGGACTTTCATTAAATCAGATTGGGTAGATTACCCTGCTTTTGGGTGAGCCTAGCCTGGGCCTTAGCAATCTGAAAATTCTTTTCCCTCAACCATTTTTGCTGAGATTTTGATTGCACAACAGTGAAAGGATTCGGGTCAGAAGCTGTGGTTGATACTGCAGTTGATATGTCATTCTCTTCATCATTTTCTGATTGAGAGCTCCATAACCGACCTAGTATCCTCATATCCTTATCCACTACCGGATTAGGAGAGTTGGAGACTACTATTTGTGTGACCTGAAAAGGGGAATCATCACATTTGTCTGGCATATTCTGAGGCTTCTGATATGTTGCATTCAGAACAGCCTGTGGAGATGTAGGGGACTGTTGTTGTTCAGGTAATCTTTCATCTGGTTTTGAGCCAAGGGTGATCTATGTAACTTGTGCTGGTGTGGTATCCCTTGGAGAGATTGTGTGTTCTTCCGGATTTCTCATTGGTACTACAATAGCAGAATTGGCCTTGCTTGGTACTGGCCTGTTAGGTACATCATGTTATGCCTCTGTTATCACTACTTAAGCATTTGTATTAGTCAGTATTGTCCCTCACTGAGAGGTGGGTTAGTCTGCCCCACTTCCAGAATTGTATCTGCTACTGCTATGGGAACCTCCCCCTGCAGATTAGAGTCATCTTGTGAGAATTCAGTAACCTTCTCCATCATGCTGCTTTTCTCTACAACAAGTAGCTTACCATTACCAGCCCCCTGCTCCAACAGACTCTGAACAGGCAACTTGCTAGGACCAGCCCCCTGCTCCAACATACCTTTTTGAACATACTTCTATTTCTGTACACTCCCTACAGAGGGCATCACAGCTACTTTGTGTGGTTCCAATCCTTGTTTACCGTAGCCATTGGATTTTTTGCAAGACAGTAAAGAGTGTCCAATTGTTTTACATGAAGCACAAAATTCAGGTATATTTTCATATTCAATAGGGACAAAAAATATAAAATCAGATCTTTCCACTAACACCTGATTTCTCAGATTCACATTCAAGTCAATATCAATCAATATTCTTGCATAATGCCCAAAATTCCGCTCTAAGGTACACTTACTTGTTGCCGAGTCAAGACAGAACGGGGTTCCAATACTTCCTGCAATGACAAATAGTATTTTAGGCCTCCAGTATTCTTGAGACAGTCCGGAGAACCGAACCCAGCATTGTGTAGTAGTCTGTTTTTGTTTAGCTGGGTTGAAATCAGGCATCCATGAGAAAAGTCGCAGGATTCCAGGCTTCAGATTCCAAGAGGGGACAGATCGAACCCCTCGTAGATCGTCGGTATTAGAGAATGAGAATTCATAGTAACCTTTCCCTAGAGAAGTCAGACCCCAAGGCCTTGAAGGCTTCCATAAGGCTGTGAGCTTGAGTTTCAGAGCTACTACAGTGACGGGGGAGTCACCTTTGGCCAAGATTAGGCGCCCATGGAGATGGGTTTTGCAGTCTTCTACGGCCGCTGTGTACTCCTCCTCTGGGATACGAATGGAGATTTCGTCTCCTTTGATGCAAGGACAAGGGAGTTGGCTCGGCGAAAAGCTGCGGTGTTCTTCAGCGTATCAGCAAAAGAACGCTGGACTGGTGGCAAAAGAGGCGGTGCAGAATCTGGGTTAGGGTTCACCTGAGAAGAGTTGTGCTTTGGAGCAAGGAATCCCCATGGACAGACGACATCAGAAGCAGGCTTAGGCATCGATTCAAAAGTAACATTAATCGGCATAAATGGTTTTACTCATCGAAGAAGAAGCGAAGAATGGTAATGTATTTAAATTAAGTGACGAATGCAAATTAAATAATAGACAATAAATTCGAATATAATGAAAAACGGTGTAAATTCTTAAGGGGTATAAATTATAAAATACCTATTCTAAAATTTCAACTTGTAAGTTTGTTTCTTTGTGACTGTAATGTTACGGGATCGATTCACCAAAACAACTTTTTTGTAAAAAAATACAACGAAAATATTGCGTATAATTGATGTTTTTCACCTAACACTCACAAAGCGAAAAAACTAAGTTTGTTATGTTATGTTCTTCTAAAGTGTTTTCATATTACTTTTGGCCACCCTAAAAAAATTCATACATTATTATAAGAAATAAGTTAGAGGTTCATAAATTTAATTTATATTAAAAAAACACAACAAACTTAATTTCTCTGATTTGCAAGAGTCGGATGAGACACATCAATTGTACGCAATCTTACTTTTGTATTTTTTACAAAAATGTTGTTTATGTAACTCGAACTTGTAATCTTCCAGTCACAAAGAGTAAGCTTATCAACCACAAATATTAATAAAATTTTATTTGAATAAAAATATATTTTAAGATATGATAGAAATTATTATATCATAAAAATAATATAAATTTATAATAAAATGATTAAAATAAATTTTATTCTTATTATAAATTCACTAACTATCAACTTTATCAGTCTTCATTATGATAAATGACAAACCAAAAGTTTAATTAAATTCGAGATTCGTAACCCAAATTTGTTTGGATCACCATAAAATAATAAAATAATGTTAATTTTAAAGTTTTTAAATATATAAATTGAAACGATATTGTTTGAATAATTAAAGTAAAATAATATTATATAAAAAATTTAAGTCATCAAAAAATTTTAAAACGAATTTTGAATTGACTCTCCAAGTTAAAATTCATCTCGAATCTGGATAAATCGAATTTGATCCATTAAATCTTAGATCAAATCGACCAAACTCAAAATGGGCAGGTCTCTGATTGCCCTCCCAACTTAATGCAATTTAATAGTCATTTTACAAGTTCTTGACCAGTAACGCAGAAATACAGTACAGAAAACCTTTAGGTCCTTTCAGAGATTGCATTTCTCTTTGCATGAACAGTCATTTTACAAGTTCTTCACCACTAACGTAGTTTTCCAAGATTGCATATGTTTCCTTTTGTTAACAATCACGCCTTACAATCTGCCAGGAAGAATCGATGTGATAGGTCATGAATCAGTAGCTTTAGATTGGACATTGGTTCAGGCATCTTTGGCACTATTGCCAACTACAATTCAGCCCAACAAAACCTAATATTAGGTTTTGTTGGGGGGGATAAAACCGAAATTTCAGGGTTTATTCCCCAATAAAACTTGATTCAAGTTTCATCTTCAATGAAATCTGAAATCAGGGTTGATTATGAAATTTTGAATGTAGGAATGACAAATATATGGTAAAGGAGATATTGTAAAATTGAAGGAGGTGTTAATGGTAGAAGAAAAATATAAGGACAAAAATATTTTCGTAAATGAGAGGCTGTAAATATTTTTTCATCAAAAGATGGTTAAAAACGAATGAACTAATCATTTGCATGAGATTAATTATGAATTTCTCTCTTAAAATAATCGGTACGGTTATTTCTTTGTAATTGAAAGGTCACGAGTTTAAGTTATATAAATAATCTTTATAAAAAATACAAGAAAAATATTACGTATAATTAATGTCTCTCACCTCACCCTCGCAAAGCGAAAAAATTAGGTTTGTTAGGTTTTTATATATATATTAAAGTTGATGCAATATAAAGCAACATGATCAATAGGTAAAATTCATGGTGTACGGTGTACCCACCATTCATATTGAATTGTCTAATTAATGATGAGATATTGAACTAGTGACTGGCTCATACAATGCATTTATTCATATTCCATAATTTTATGGTTATATCTTTTTTTTCTTATTATGGCAAAAAAATAAAAATATTCTTCCAATTAATATGCTTCTCAAGAGTTGAGAGTAGGTAAAATTACTATTTTCATTAAATATAGGGTGCTTGCAAATTTTGATAAATGCATACCAACTTATGGAAATAAATAGATAGTAATTTTTTTATATTAATACGAAGGATAAAATACATGGATCTCTCTTGTATTTTTAAGAAATCTCGTAAAAAATTCTTAATCTTTAGAATCCTTGACCAAAAACTTTAGTTTTTATTTTTTTTTATAAAAATATTTCGTATTAAATTTTGTTAAAAAATAACAACAAAAAACACTCAATATGTACTTTAGACGTGAACTAATCAATTATTATGATAACATAACTCAATTCTTAAACCCGACCTCAATTAATTAAATTCAGTTTTAATAAATAATTATAATAAAATATTAATTTAAGTCGATTTAATTAATTCAATTCAAATCTAAGAGTTAGTTTGAATTTCGCGTAAACATTTGATTGATACAATTGTAACGTTCATACTGCTGTGTAATTCATCTTTATTTTTAACACAAGTTTAAGAGATTTTTTTTAAAAAGTTTAAAAGCTAAAAAGAGAAAAATTAAAGGATTTTTCAATATAAATTTTACTTTTTTTGTTGGAGAAGTAAGCAAATCCAACTCTATACTTACATGGGTACGAGGTCATTAGTTTCAATTACTTTAAAAGATAATATGTATGAACCAAATTGACAGAGAAGTTCATAGTTAAACCCTTGGCTTTCTAAGACTAATTTCCAAAGATGGTCTCATGAAAATGAAAAGAAAAGAAGCAAAATGAGACATAATAGTTAATGCCCATAACGTAGTTCTAGACAACTCTCATGACATGATAGTAACAAAAATGAGGTGTGGTGTGGTGTGCAGTGACCTCAGCCTCAGGTACATGTATAAAACCTCAGAGTCGAGTCGAGTCGAGTTCCAGGATGACCGACTCAGCCCCAACCCCACATGGGTTCTTGTGCTTCTTAGAAAGAACGGTAAAGGTTGCCCTCGAATGGTGTTGGTAAAAGCCGTGTCCAATCCAACGTCTTTTGCTTATCATAACTGTGTTTTTTTTAGTCATATATGTGATACCATATCTACACATCAAGTCTAGACCGAGATAGAGAGTTTGAGACAACTCTATCTCCGTCTCTTCTATCTCTTCTTTGTGTTCGTGGTTGATCCAAGGAAACATGCCTGGTGCGTTAGAGGAAGTCAAGGTTCCGTTGGTTGAAGATTTGGTTCAAGATGATCATCAAGATCAAAAGCTTTCCAGGAGAGTTTGGATAGAGTCGAAAAAGCTGTGGCACATAGTTGGTCCTGCAATTTTTAGTCGTATTGCTTCTTACTCTATGCTTGTCATAACTCAAGCCTTCGCTGGTCATTTGGGGGATCTTGAACTCGCTGCGATCTCCATTGCTAATAATGTTATTGTTGGGTTAGACTTTGGTCTCTTGGTATGTTCATCATTGTTTGTTTCTCCATCGATCTGCGTATAGATTTGTACCTTTGTTCGTGTTGATAAGTCTTTTTGTGTCTGTCAGTTGGGGATGGCAAGTGCATTGGAAACGCTCTGTGGGCAAGCTTTTGGGGCCAAGAAGTACTACATGTTGGGTGTGTACATGCAACGTTCATGGATCGTCTTGTTCATTTGTTGTCTTCTGCTCTTGCCTCTATACCTCTTCGCAACTCCGATGCTTAAGCTCTTTGGACAGCCTGATGATATTGCAGAGCTCTCAGGGCGTGTTGCCGTTTACATGATACCTCTCCACTTCAGCTTCGCTTTTCAGTTCCCTTTGCAAAGGTTCTTGTAGAGTCAGCTAAAGAACATGGTGATTGCATGGGTGTCTCTGGTTGCTCTCCTGGTTCACGTGTTTGTTAGTTGGTTGTTCGTGTACATCCTTCAATGGGGTGTCACTGGCACTGCCATGACCATTAACTTTTCTTGGTGGGTTCTGGTTGCTGGTCATCTGGGTTATACCATATGTGGTGGGTGTCCTCTAACATGGACTGGATTCTCCACCGAAGCATTTTCCGGTCTTTGGGAATTCACCAAACTTTCTGCTGCTTCTGGGGTCATGCTCTGGTACTGTAGTTTCTTATCAAATCAATCATAATTCAGTTTTCGAATCATGTGAGCTCATTGCTGTCTTGTTTTTTTCTCCACTTGTTGCGTAGCTTGGAGAATTGGTACTACAGAATACTCATTCTGATGACAGGGAATCTGCAGAATGCAGAAATCGCAGTGGATGCTTTGTCCATTTGGTAGAGAACTGAATCTTTTCCATATACAAAAACATTTAAAAGCACATGTATACATAATATTATATATAATCACTTGGTTAGAGACAAACTAAGAATAACTTGATTGCTCTAATCTTGGTCATCTGTGAACTGATCTCATTTATGCTTTTTCTGAACTTTGCCAGCATGACCATTAATGGGTGGGAGATGATGATTCCTCTTGCATTCTTTGCCGGAACCGGGTACGATTCTCTGATCATCTTCCTTGTTCTGTCGTTATCTTGTTGCGAATCACATATTTGATAAAATCTAGCATAATCACGTATTTGATAAAATCAAATTATAAAATTTACACAAACCTTAATCAGCACTGCTATGATATGAGCGAGATGTTCTTAATTTCTCGCCACATTTTTTGAAGAATCTGAAATGTGGTTGAGCCGTCGAATGGTTGTCCAGCCAACCTCTGAAATGAACGGTCTGTATTCTCTCAAGACTTTATTACATAAGCTGACAAACACAATTTCGACGGGTTAGACTGAGAGAGATCAATCCTATTCACAACTGGTCCTATAAAGCATAAATACAGAACAGCAAATTTCCGACAGTTCAATTATTAGTAAAAGGACAAAAGGATCAGACTTGTTCCGTTCAATGTCATGTACATAGGACAAGACTATCAAGCCATAGCTTTCTTTTTTACTCGAGCTTGTTCAACCTATATAAGAGTATTAACAAAGGATTCTATAGAATAATGATTAGAATTATTTTAATATATTAATTTTTTATAAGTTAATCAATTTTTATGAATTAAAATTATTTTTATTATTCAACTATATTTAATTTTTATCATATACTTTTTAATGATGATTTAATACTAATTAACTTTAAATTTCTTACCTTATTAGAATTTCTTCTTTTTTCTTGGAAATATTTATTAAAGTTAAATTCAATCTATTTCTTATTATTTGTGATATTGTTATTTAATTAAAGCTTTTATGATTATATTGGTTTACATAATTTTAATTTTATTTTCTCTTATCTTAAGTTAATCTATTGCAAATAGACTATTTTGACTTTATCAAGTTACTAATCAATAATTCATTAAGATTCTAAGGACAAAACGTGTCTCAAGATGTCCATTTCATGTTTAAAGCCGTATTCAATTTGTATACTTACACGTTTTAATACTTTATTTCATCCTTGTTGATAATTATGAAAGTAAAATTAGTCTTTTAGGGCCAGCATTATAATGGATTATTAAACCATCCAATCATTATAAATTGTAATCAAACATATTTAGACATGAACATTTGAGATTTGATGGTGGCAATCTTTTGACAAATTAAGAGTCTAAATCGTGCGTAAACAACGCAATATAACAAACTTAGTTTTTTCGCTTTGCGATGGTCGGATGAAGGACATCAATTATACTCAATATTCTCTTTGTATTTTTTACAAAGAGACTGTTTCCATAACCAGAACCCGTGATTGTTAGACCTAATAAAGCAAATCGAAATATAATCAAAAAAACAACAAATAATAAAACAAACAAAACGAATCGAAAAATAGAAAGAAACAATAAATTGTGGACCTGACAGGAAACATATCAAAATCGAAGACGTTGGGGTCTGTTGAAAACAGTTTCCTTAAGACCGATTTGTCATCTCCTCGGTGCTTGAGAAATGTCGACGTCTAATCTCCCATGATACAATAACGAGAGTCTCGCACGACAGCACGACAGTAAGAGACACGAACCGAATCGTACCTTCTCTATCACCAGAAAACGAGAATCGGGAAAAGAGTGTTTTTGAATAATTCAGAGTGGCTCTT
>JANIMX020000489.1:6351191-6365328 GCA_024582655.2 Erythroxylum kunthianum
CCCAAGGATATACAGCTTGCTCGCAGAATTAGAGGCGAAAGGGCTTAAGTTTTATTGTCTGCGGGTCTCCCTTCTAAATCTCTGCTATGTATTTCTCGCGTTTTTAGGTAGGAATTTGTTGAGAAGTTTATATCCTGTGGAATGGGGATGGAGATTGAATTAAAAATGTCACTGTAACTGATGGATTGGGTAATGCAATTTACATGTTTGTGAAAAAGGTCTGTGTTGAGTAGCTAATGAATCTTCCTGCAATAATAACGACAATAGAACTTGGTACTCGTACCGGCCCAATACAAGTATTCTTCAGAAATCGACAAGGCCCATAAATCCAACTATAAAAGGTCATTTATTCGGATTCAATTGCATTTCAAGTGGATGCCTCATGAATTGGTGCTTTGGAGACAGGTGGAGCAGGTACGTAATTATCCCTCCAATCTTTATTCTTCATGGTTGATTCATTAGCTGTCTGGTTTATTGTATCTACCTGATTGGCTAGTTAATTTATATGCCTTTTTGAGATTTCTGGCTCATGATGATTATTATGAATATCAAAGATGAAACCTAAATCAAAAGCATCAGAGTGGAAGTGGCAGTGGTTTTGTCCCAGGAGCAGGATTCTGACAATGAGATGGCACACATTGTTTTGTCTCAGCTGCTTATGTAAGATTAGAGCTATATCTACAAGTTGCCAGGCAAAATATCAACGTGCTTGTATCTTGTGGACTCTTAGTGAAAAGTGCATATTTTTTATTTGTGATGGTGGTCCCTTCTATAATTGCTATCCAAACAATACCCTGAAAGAAACATCCACTCTTTTGAAATTCCATTTTGTGTTGATACCCAGATTGAGAGATTCCACTTTTTTCTACTCTTAAATAATTTTAGTAATTAGATGTCATGTTGGGAGGGTGAGTTTTGAAATAATTGGTAAGATTACTTCTTTGTAATTGAGAGGTGACAAGTTTGAATAACAGAAACAATCTTTTTGTAAAAAAATATAATGAAAAGTTTGCGTATAACTAATGTTTCTCACCAAATTTTCACAAAGTAGGGAAATTGAATTTGTCGTGGTTGTGGTTTAGATGTCATGTTAGGTATGGTAATAAGTTAGATTGGTTTTGGTCGGCTTCTGGAAGAATAAAATTAAGTGAAACAAGATGAGGTATTGAACCACCTAAGGAGTAGCTCAAGTTATAGATAAAATTCAATTTAATTAGAATTTAGGTTCTGATGATTTTATAAAAGTTTTAACATTTGAATTTTGGAACCCTAACCCTAAATTAGCTTGATCTTCCTCAATTTATTTTAAATTTTTCTTCATCAACTTGAACTCAAAATTTATTTGATTCCGGTTTGACTTACTTTTTAGTCTAATTGTGTTTTAAGCTGAATTTTGAGTCTTTTATATTTTTGATGATTCATTTGATTTGGGTTTGACTTGCTTTTTAGTATAATTGTGTTTTGAGTCTTCTATATATTTTTGTAGAATATGTATTTGTCTTGCATTATAATATATTGTACATTAGTTAAATCAAGCTGGTTGTTTATTTTATAATTTTAAGTTAAGTGAATTATTTGATTAGCGAGCTATTATCAATTATAAAAAGCTTATTTACTTTGTGCACATTTAAGAGAAAAGGTTGGAGGGTTCTCTTTGGATAATGGAGTCTAAGGGGGTGAACTCAAGAACAAGCTTTCAATTTTGAGGCAATGTTGTGTTTATGCACGCATGGAAAGGGAAAAGGCAAAGCGACATGAGTGGAGAAAACCAGGCTAGAAAGCACTTTTTGCCTCTTAACGACAAAGCCTTCGTCCCTCTTGTCACATGGGGGTGGTCTTCATATTCTTCAGAACAATCCAAGAAGATGAAATCTAGTGTTTAGTGCTTTTCTTTTGTGTCCTACATTACCAATGAAAAGTAGGGTCTCCAAGTGGCATAAGAAAAGTGTTGGAACTTGGAGCTCCTCTTTGAACTTGCACAGTCGTTTGTTTTGTAGGTTTTCGAGCTGTATGTTAATGTATGTATTGTATGTGCTGTGTTTCCAAAACGGCTTCTAATCATTTAAAGATTGGTTTGGTGACCAGTTCATAATTGTACGGAAGTATCAAGTCTTTGATTAAGCCTTTAACAGTTTCTCTTACTTTTTCCCCAAAATCAAGATATTTAGGTGAATTGATTCATCGAAAATTTAAGGGTTAGTTATTAATTATATCATAAAGTTTACTCCAAAATTTGAATATTAATTTAAAAAGTAAAAGAAATAGACTTTTGTTATAGTTTATAAAACTCTATAAAAAGTATTGATTTTTTTTCTTCTAATTTTTAATTTCCTAGAAAATTTTCCTTGAAAATTTGGTTAACTAATAATAATAATAGATTTTATTAGTATGAAAATTTAATATAATTTTGGTTTAAATTAATAATTTAAAATATTATAATAAATTATTAATTTTAGTTGAATTTAATTAGTTCGATTATAGTTTAAAAATTATAATGAATTGTCATATAAACAAGCGTATTTTGTTATTATTTTTAACTAAAGTTTAAGAAAAAAAATAATTTTCAAAAAAAAAATGAAGAAAATTTTCAAAACTTTTAAATAAGGATTTTTTTAAAAAAATTCTTAAACAACAAAAGAGGTTTATATCTTTTACCTAATTAAAAAATTAAAATTTTGAATTATATGCTGTAAATTATATAGTACTTCAAAAAGAAAAATACAATAAATAATATTGCGAATGCAATTTAAAGCTATAAAGTACCAAACAAATTGAATAAATATGTAAACTATTAATTTATTTTTAATACCGGCCAAAAGTTAGTCAATTAATTTCAATCCTTGATTTTATTGAAGTGAGGGGTCGGCTAAATCCCACCACATTAACACCCTAATTCATGTTCTAAAGGTCAAGTTTGATATGAAACCAATTATTCTCATAAAGGTCGGAACATAATGGATAATAAAATATACCCATTTTTTTAAAGGCAAACTTTGAATAATTGGTAAAGTTATTCTTTTGTGACTTGAATGTCACGATTCAAGTTACGAAAATAATATTTTGTAAAATATATAAGAAAAAAATTGCGTATAATTGATATTTCTCACCTGATTACTGTAAAATAGGAAAATTGAGTTAATTGTGTTGTATAATTTACCCATTTTTGACAAGCTTAATAATTTTTCCTTTTGCCTCCTTTGTCGTGCATCCCATGCTTTAGTGTGTTGTAAGAAAGAAAGTTTCTTAGACCGTTTTAATGTCATTTTCAATAAACGCAAAGAGTCATGCAAGAACAACAAAAACAATATGAAAGTTATTAGGCATCGGCAGGACGATTGGATACTTTTTGAATGGTCTTAAATTTGAAGACTAATCACACATAAGTTAAAGTTAACAATCATTATTATATATTTAATCAAACACATCATCCAAATTTAATATCATATACACGCTTGCAAGCTTGTCTTCTTGACTATGTTCATTGCACGATTAGTGTAAAATAAATATTTGGATAAACTTATCAAAATTACGCACAATACCTACTACATAGTCAACAATGGATGATAATATAAGTTTTCCTATAATAATAATTATTAAATTAGAAAAAATGAATCATAAAATATCTCAAACTTTACTCAATTGAGTAATATTAATTAACTCGATTTTTAAAAGTTACATTGAAATATTCTAACTTTTAATTTTTAGCAAAAATAACAACTAAGTTAAATTGTATTTATTTATGTATGAATTCTATTTCTTTAATAAAGATGTCAAAAACCCTAAAATAATTATATATTCTTTCATACTCTTTACTTGATAATTGTTTTAAGATTTTTTTATATTTTAATGCATTAAATAATACAATTTATACGTGATACAATACAATATGTGACAAACACGTGACAAAAATATTAATCTAATGTAGCTCATCACGTCATCTACATTAATTTAGAATTTAATATCGGAATACTTTTTAAAAAAAATTAAAAGTTAGAGAATTTTAACATTATTTTTTAAAGTTCGGACTAATATTACAAAATTAAGTATAGTTTATATTTTTTTATAAATAACCCAATAAAATCATATATATATTTACAATATAACTAATTATCCATATCAATCAATAATAGGCACATATTTTTTCTTGTTACACATCTTGATTATTTTGTGTTGATAGTTTACTTGAATATAATATTGAATGATTATTTATTTACTAATTTAGTTTAGTTTTTTTTTTCTGTTAGAAGTTGACCCTAAACATATTTTAAGAATGCCTTTTATGCTCAAATGATTTCATGTTGTTTTCATGCTTAAAATAGTATAAAAAGCAACACCTATTAGAGATATATTATTAAAAAAAAGTTGTTTCTCTCATCCTTCCTATATAAACCTTTCACCTTCTTCACCTACCTCCATAGCCTCCATTTCTTACCAGAAGACACCATGTCTTATGCAGCCATAGGTGCAGCAACTACCATCTCCAATGGCGTCACCACCGTGGACTGTCAGAAGCAAGTTCGGTCATGGAGGCTTCTCCGGTCACTCGTAGCGCTTCTTGTTCCAACATGCTACAGTTCATTCACGGAAGAACAAGAGACCAAGCAAAGAAAACGAACCCTCCAAAGATCTGCCTTTAGCGGTCTTAAACCCACCTCCCTAATCACTTCTTCCACAATAATCACTGGCACTATCTTCGGGTTCCGACGAGGGAAAGTTAGCTTATGCTTCCAGCCAAACACCAAGTCAACCAACTCGGTTGTCCACCTAGAGCTTCCAGTGTCCACAGCAACCTTAGCTCGAGAAATGAACGGTGGTATTCTACGAATAGCGCTAGACTGCACGAGTCACGGAGCCAACAGTTCATATTCTCGATCAAGTTCGCTTCTGTCGATGCCGATATGGACTATGTACTTCAACGGAAGGAGAGTTGGGTACGCAGTGAAGCGCAAGCCATCGAAAAGTGATCTTGAAGCATTAAAGCTGATGAATTCAGTAGTTACAGGTGCTGGGATTATTAGCGGCAAGGAATTTGATCGAGAAGATGAGCTCATGTACCTTAGAGGAAAGTTTGAGAGAGTTCGTGGGTCATCTGAAGCTGAATCTTTTCATCTGATAGACCCAGAAGGGAACATCGGTCAGGAGCTTAGTGTTTTCTTTTACAGATCAAGATGATGACTTTCGCAAACTCTTTTTTTCTTTTTTCTTTTCCATGGATGTTGGTGATTTCAAGTCCAGTTCACGGATTCTTTAGAACCACAGTGTTTTTTTGAAGCTATGTTGATCATTTAACATGGCTTTTGGTGACTTGCATGCCAATCCCATCTATGGCTGCTTTGTTGGAGCAGTAGGATTTTCCTGGAAGAGAATGATCACTGTTCATGTGTAGCTAAATTAGACATGTTTTCTTTTATCAGGCAAGGTAGTTACATGTCTTGATTATTTGGTATATCAAAGTACTTGGGTAGTTATAAATGGTAATGAGATAACACTTTAGTTGTTTACCTAACTGTTAATATTTAGAGTTTTATTATAAATTATAATTAAATTGCCATTATTACATAATCCTTAAAAGATAACAACAACAACAACAACACTCAGTAAAAATATCGCTCCGTCTAAGTATAATCCTTAAAAGAGAAGATATTGTGAATCTAAAAGAAAAAAGTTTAAATCAATTCTTTAATTTTAAAATAAATCATACATAAATTTTTAAATTTTATTTAGTTAATTTAATATTATTTTTTAAATATTTCTTAAAACCTTCATTTCAACAATACAATAGTTTGTTTTTCACGATTTGTTTATCATTGTTTTGTTAAATAAAGAATAATTTCATTTTTTATTATGAAATAAGTTTAAATTGGATTGACCCGCAATAATACTTATGACTCCTCCCAATTCCACCAAGTTGTCACGAGTATGACTTCGTTCATAACAATTTTGAGGATGCCGTACTCATTAGCAAGTATTTGAAGATATTTATACTTCTTTTTACATGCGAAAACATGAAATTTAGGCTCATGAGAAAAGTCAAGGCTATGAAAAGATCACTCAATTTAAAGTTAGGAATAAATAAAATTTTTAATTCTTCTATTTGTCAATTTAACTTAAAAAAATTAAAATATTCTCTTAAAACTTTCATTTTAGCATCAATTTTAAACATTTCTAAAATAAAAGAAACCTCTTTCCTATTAGATTTTTTTTGTAATTTTTAAGCTAAATCTTAAGAGATTATTTTAATGAAGAGGTTGCTTTAATTATTGTGTTAATTAAGATGTTCTTCAATAATATTAAGCAATTTTATGATAAAAGATGGGTAAAATTATATTTAATTAGAGAATCTATTTAAATAAAAGGAATAGGTGAACCGGGCCTATTTGTGTTTCTAAGCCCAAGACTTTGATTATTAGGCCGGGCATATCTTATTCCACTTTAGTCTTAAACCAACGACTGTTTTAGGGTTTCAAGTCTGAAGAATGTTAAGCTAACACATTATAGTAGTCTTCCATTAGATGTTTCTTTTTTACTTGGGTCGTTCGTATAGCCCAAATCACAAGCAAAAGGTCTTGTTTTAGTGACAATTTTTTTTCAATAATATCAAACAACCAAAATCAAAATATAAAATAAAGGGTATAATTTTCTATAGTTTAAATTAAAAAAAAAAATTCCTCACCTTTAAAACTATTGAAAAATCTCTTTTATTTTTCAAATTTTCAAAAATATTGTTTTTCTTATGCTTCAATTAAAAAAAATGATAAACATACATAATATAAATATCAGACAAAAAAAATCAAATATTATTTACATAATGATTCAATTTAGCTCTTAAAATTGAATTAAATTAACTAAATTTAACTTAAACTAATAGTTTATTATAATTATTTTAAATTATTAATTTAAATCGAATTTAAGTGATTCATGTCAAGTTTAAGAGCTGAGTTGAATAATCATATTAGTTACATTTGATTAGTCTATGTTTGATATTTATATTATATATATTTTTTCATTATTTTTTAATCGAAGTCCAAGAAAAAAACTTTTTTTAGAAGACTGAAAATTAGAAAGAGTTTTTAAAAAATCTCCCAAACAACGAAATTTTTTATGCGTTTTACCTAAAATAAAATTAGTTTTAGATCCAATTATATTTCATTGATACATTTTAATTCAACTTATTAGACTGGAGCAAAATTACTCGGATTTTAACCTCTGTGTTTGTAGTTATGACTTGTCTAGTGAGCGTATGTCACTTTACAACAATGAGATGTAGGCTGTTTGTTTGAGCTGATAGCTGATAACTGATGGCTGGTAGCTGATAGCTGATAACTGATTGTGAAAAGCTACCCTTGGTAACTTATTGAATTAGGAGCTGTTTGGGGCTTGAACATCTATCAGGAATTGTTTGATGCCCTTTACCAAACACCTAGTAGTTGAATCAGGAGCTGATTGGGCCTATCAGCTACCCCAATCAGCTCAACCAAACACCTTCGTAATCTTAAAATACTATTAAGTGGTGTATTTTTTTTTCATTAGATGTCTTCTTATAAAATTCCATTAAGATGCTTAACTCGTCCTGATTATATGTAATTGTTTTAGATATTTACTATGTCAATGTTTTAAAGAAGTATTTGCTCGATTTGGGATCCACAAGGAGGAAGGTAGGGAAATTTAGACATAAAATTTCAACTAATTATATTGAAAAAAGAATATAATGAAATAGTTTTAATAATGTCATTTAATTCTATTTAAAATTGAAGCATTATATCCAATTGATATTTAAAATGAAAATTTATTTTTACTTTCTATAAGAAAAATTTATATTAGTTTTCACTTCATATAGTAGTATTTTCCTTCTAAGTAAACGAAATAAATATTTAGATTGACATCCTTAATATATCATATGTATTATTCTAAATTTATAGGTCTTTTAAAATTAAATCATTCATTCAATATAAAACTAGTTAAGAATGATCCATCACCATGTTTTTAGACTTATAATTTCTACTAATATAACAATGTTTTCATTCTAATAAGTAAATGATTATAAATATTTTTTAAAAAAATTAACATCCATAATATATAAGGTCTATTATTCTGAATTCTCTAGCATTCATAAATAAATCATTCACTCAAAATATTATTAGTAGAATCCCAAGCAGTACCAACAATTAAAATATTAACAACTTAAATGTGAGTAAATGGAGCGATAAGGTGTCCCGTCAATTGTGAAGCGATAAGGATAAATCTACTCACATTAACAATCATGTTAGTGGAGATATTTTAGAGGATAATAAAGGTTAAAGTGTAACAACTTCAACTCAAGATGGTAATCTAACCAAGAAAGGTTAGTCAATTGACTAAATCAATTTACTGATGTCATGGATAATTAGCTTGCTGATTTTGTGGAGTTTATTCTTATGAAGATCCTTGTTTATTTTCTTGATAAAAACATAATATCTCATCTTATCATTTAGTTTAAATTAAATCATGCATGATCATATACTCTAGAATACATCAAAATTAAATTGATTAATCTTATCTACAATCATGTATAAATATAGTAGAGGTTGTAAAACAACATATATTAGAAAATCAATACAATACTTTTCTTCATCCAATTTCTTTGCTTTATTTTCTTTCGTGGTATTAGAGCATTAGGCTCATTGGAATTGATAATTTTTTTCTCTCCAAACTTGCTGTTGCATCATCTACATTGCTGCCATAGTCAACAACTTTCGTGTCTCCTCCATCTCGTGACACAGAGCTAGAGATGTCGTTGTCTCCACTGTTGCAAGGTGATGCCTATTTTCTCCAGGCCAATAGTTAGATTTCTTCGTGGCCTGCAATTACGTTAAATTTTCTTGCACAAACAACACCTTCATCAATCATGATCACTATCTCTAAATGTTGAAAATTTCATTACACTTAAATTCACCCAATCAAATTACCTCTATGGAGAGAACAAGCCTTGAGTCTAGTTGAGGTCAAGAACTAGTAGGCCATCTTACCAATAATCCACCTCCAATCAAATTTACTACACCAAATTCAAATTCTACAAACACCACACCAAAATTGACAGAAGAATACATTACTTGGAGAAAAGCTGATTAACTTCTCCGAGGATGGATCATTGGAACATTCCTTGAAGAGGCTCTTGGCCTTGTCATTGGTTTAGAAACAACTCATGCTGTTTGGGAACCATTAAAAAATGCTTATGCCAAAGATTCACAAGAACGAGAGTTCACACTACGACAACAGTTGACGTACCTTCGCAAGGAAGATGACAACCATTGGAGACCGCATTCATATTTTCAAAGGTTTATGTGATAACCTAACAGCTATTGGAAAACCTGTTTCAAATAAGAAAAAATTATTTTTGACTTCTCACAAGTCTTGGACCTCAGCATGAAACTTTCACAACCACAATGTTGAAACCCCCAAGACCTTCTTACTCTGAATAGGTTTCACAACTTCAAAGTCTTGATCAACGTCGCAATTGGTCTTCTACTCAATCAGATTTGCAATCCCTCAACTCTTGCCTTATGTAGCATTATATGGTTAACAACAAAAACAATTCCAAAACACATCTTCAAGAAATCGTAACAACATGTTCACATCTTCAGGTTGTGGCTTTTAAGCGCAACAATCTAGAAACCCAAATCAAGGACATTCGAACAAATTTTTTTTGCTACACAATAACGATGGCTTCCACCACCAGGAGAGCAATGCATGACCTCAACTGAGAGAGACCTATATCGAGATGAAACATGCCAATACTGCGAGAAAGTAGGTTATATTGCAAAAATTTGTTGATGGGTACCAAAACAAACGATACAAAATGATGAACTTCCTCAAGCACTTACTGCCCTTACTTTAGACAATTCCATTGTGGAAACTGAGTGAACTTCCGACACCGGAGCCTCAAATCATATAACAGGTAAAAAATGTATGTTAACTAATATTCGTAAATATTATGGATCTGATTCTATTATGAATGGAGATGGTTCTTCTATACCTATCACAGACATTGATGACTCATTTATAAAACAAAAAAATGCAGCCTCCCTCTTAATGATGTGCTTTTAGTCCCTGATTTAACAAGAAATTTGCTTTATATAAGTAAACTAATCGCTCAATTTCCTGTTAATTGTGAATTTTATTACGTTGATTTTTGTGCAAAGGATCAAAAAATAGGAAAACTAGTAATAACAGGGAGATTGAATGATGACTTGCATGTCTTGTCTAACACACAAAAGTGCATTTTTTCAATCGATTCAAGTCCGACACAACAACTACTTGGCATCAACATTTAGGACGTCTTCAATTTTCAGTTCTACAATTATTAAAAAATAAAGGATTGATTGATGTTTTAGGTTCTATAAAAGCTGAACATATATGTGATAGTTTTCAATTAGGGAAGCTTAATAAATTACCTTTTTCTCATTCTGAACATTCTAGTTGTGATATTTTTGAAAAAAATAATAATTGCGACTTATGGGGATCAACCCCTATTTTATCTATTGAAAAGTTTCGATTTTATGCTTGTTTGGTAGATGATTATTCGAAATATACTTGGATCATCCACTGAAACATAAATCAGATTTTTTTACTGCCTATTTAATGTTTAAACAATATGTTGCTAGGTAGTTCAATAAAAAAATTAAAATATTTCATTCAGATGGTGGAGGTGAGTGTGTCAATTCAAAATTATCATCTTTCTTTCTCTCAACAAGTATCATTCATCAGATCTCTTGTCCATATACTCCATAACAAACATGTATGGTTGAAAGATGCCATAAATTTATTCGTGAATTAGGTATGACTATGTTGTTTTATAGTAATGCTCCTCTCTTCTTATAGGTAGAATCCTTTACTATAATAATGTATCTCATTAATCGTTTGCCCTCATCCTCACGTAAAATTGACACCACATATTTTATGCTGCATGATAATCATCCTGACTATTCATCGCTTCGTGTTTTTGGATCTAAATGTTTTCCTTATACTTGAGACACACGAAGTCACAAATTTAATCCTAAGTCAGTTTTATATGTTTTTGTAGGCTATAATGAAAAATAGAAAGGATACAAATGCTTTCATCCTCCTAGTATTTTTTTTTCATTTATTGCCATGTTTTTTGATAAAAAAATTCTTTCCTTTTAAGCCTGTATCAAATTCTTCGACTACCTCATATGTTGTTAGTATTTTTGACTCATGGTTATCGCATTTTGACACTACTTATATTCCAGGTCCTTCATCGCCACCAAGTGAACGACCGTGTCTACTTCCCTTACCATTGGTTGTTGCACATACTCCTTCCCCTGTGTCCGATTTATGTTCAACGACCATTGCTGTGCCATCTCCTTGTGCTAGCACAACAATAAATTCTCATAATCCACCCATATCTACCGAGTCATCTCTCACATTGCAATCAGAGTTGGCACCATCTACTCAGTCAGGGTCCATGCATGAGTCGACCCAAACTCCTTCCTCTACCTAACTCCGACAAGACTCAATATCACATCCCATGACTACATGCTCCAAACTGGGGATTGTTAAACCAAATCCTAAATATGCATTGACAGTCACTTCTTCCACCACCATTCCACGCGAACCTCAATCCCCACGCGAACCTCAATCCATTAAATTATCCTTGTCCCATCCTAGGTGGAAAGCTCAATGGAAGAAGAACTAGTAGCTTTACACACAAATTAGACATGGAGATTAGTTCCTCGCACCTCATATATGCTTGTTATAGGTTTTAAATGAGTCTTTAAGACCAAGCTTAAACCTGATGGGACTATAGATCATCTAAAAGCTCGACTCGTGGCCAAAGGGTATCATCAGATTGATGGTATAAATTACACTGAGAATTTCTCCCCAATTATTAAACCAGGTGCCATTTGTATGATACTGTCTATTGCACTGGTGAAACATTGTCCAATACGCAACTTGATGTCAAAAATGTATTTTTGCATGGTAATATTTATGAAGACATATACATGCAACAACCATCAGGTATGATAGATGCTTAACACCCAAATTATGTATGTAAAATTCAACGTTCTCTGTATGGCCTCAAATAAGCACCTCGTTCTTGGTTTGATAGATTCAATGTCTTTCTTCTTAAGTATGGAATATTTTGTAGCTTGGCTTATCCATCTTTATTTATTTTTCATTCTGATCATGGCTCATTTATTTTGCTTCTTTATGTAGATGACATACTTCTCACGGGATCAACTTCTGAGCTTGTAACCTCCTTTATTCATCTTCTTAGTAACAAATTTGCTATGAAAGATTTAGGACCGATTCATCATTTCCTTGGTGTTGAAATTGCTCACACACCTATCAAATTGCACTTGTCTCAATCTCACTATGCTCTCACTATTCTTGAACGCTCCAACATGGTTGATTGTAAGACGATGAGTACACCATTAGAAACACACCCTCGATCACCATCTAATGATCTTCCCCTTGATGACCTTAGCCACTTTCGTAGCATTTTCAGTGCACTTCAATATCATACACTCACTCGACCAGATCTCTCTTATAGTGTTAATTATGTTTCACAATTCATGCAAGCCCCTACACTTGCTCATTTAAAATTAGTTTGCCGTATACTTCGATATGTTAAAGGCACGATTAATATTGAGTTACATCTTTATGCACATACTACTCTTAATCTTTGTGCTTTTTCATATGCTGATTGGGCTAGCTACCTTACCACGAGGAGATCCACTATTGGCTAATGTACCTTCTTTGGAACCAATTTGATTTCATTGTGTGCCAAAAAGTAACATATGATCTCATGTTCTAGTACTTAAGTTGAGTACCATGCCATGGCCAACACTTGGGTGACTTACATTCTTAAGGATTTTTGTGTTCCACTCTCTTCTACTCCCACACTGTACTGTGACAATCTAAGTGCTCTATACATGACAATTAATCCTTGTTTAATGTCCGAAGTAAACATATTGAGTTGGATTATCATTTTGTGCGTGAACACGTTGCATTTGGACTCCTAGTCACTAAACATGTCTCCACTGACAAACAAGTTGCCGACATCTTTGCTAAACCCTTGTCCAAGGCCGTCTTTCGTTCCTTCTATAAAACTTTGCCTCCAACCCCAACTCAGTTTGCGAGAGGATATTACTATAATCCCAAGTTGTACCAACAATCAAAATATTAATAGCTTAAATGCTAGTAAATGAAGAGATAAGCTTTCCCATAAATTGTAGAACGATAAGGATGAATCTACTCACATTACAACCCTGTTAGTGGAAATATTTTAGGCAATAACAGAGGTCAAAGTGTAACAACTTCAGCTCAAGATGGTAATCTAATCAAGAAGGATTACTCGGTTGACTAAATCAAATTGCTGATGTCATGGATAATTATTTTGCTGATTTTGTGGAATTTATTCCGATCCTTGTTTATTATCTTGATAAGAACATCATATCTCATTTTATCATTTAGTTTAGATTAAATCATGATCGATCACTAGTTTATATTGCATCAAAGTTAAATTGATTCATCTTATCTCCAATCATATATATATGAGAGGTTGTAAACCAACATACATCAGAAAATCAATACAATACTGTTTCGCATATTACCTATTATTGGTTCTTCATGACCCATCATCATGTTACAAGAACTTGCAATATAATATAAACGATACGCAACTTTCACTTAGTAAACAACACGAAAATGATCTTTAATTGGAAACGATATGTGTTTACATCGTAGATACAAACAGTAGATAAAAAATGCATCGTCATTTTCGCCATTGCTGTAAATTAACTGGTTTTTGACATATATGATGTCTGCTACGATTACTCCAAAAATGTCATCTTCTGATCTTGAAACTAAACAATGCACTTGTCCATCGTGATGAGATAGGAACGTTTAATGTTCTTGTTCATTACTTATAAGGTTCGTGCAGGATCAGTGGAGATCAAGTTAGATATACCAATATTTCATGGCTTGGGTTACGATTGCTCTGTCCTTGATAGGACTAGCTTTGATCTTTCAAGCATGGCTTGGAAAGAGCAATTGCAAGGTTAAGAAACTACCTCCTGGTCCAAAAGGGTTGCCAATTATCGGTTGCCTTCACTTGTTGGGAAAGTACCCTCAGCGA
>JANIMX020000489.1:6856531-6872437 GCA_024582655.2 Erythroxylum kunthianum
AGACTGATTAATTAGGGATAAAGACTTTAATTTTAAAGGCTTAATAAACTCATTAAGATGCTTACATATTTATTAATTCAATAATATGACAATAATTTGATTAGCATGATTAAGGTGAATTTTATGTCCCTATTTTCCTCATTCAATATTTTCGTAAGTAGTTTTAATTTCGTGACACAAAAATCTCGTTTTCAATTACCTAAATATTAGCTAAGGCACGGATAGGTTTAGTACTCAAACTCTTCCTCGTGGGATCGACATCCTTACTCATTTATATTATATTACTTGATTCTGACCAATACAATTGCTGGAATATTTGCGCAATTTTATCTATATCTCTCGAGCGGATCAATTAGGCCTGAATTAAAATATAACTCATAAAATCAAATGATATATGAGAGCCATTAAAAATAAACTTTAAAAAATAGAGTACTGAGATCAACATTTTTTGTCTGATTGAAATAATCATAAAACTTTTGAAACTACAAAATTTTAATTTTAAATTATTAATATTAATTACACACATAAAATTAAATAATACATAAATATAAATATACTTTGTGATTAAATAATTAGATTGGTCGACGTTTTGACTAAATATTTATTATTATTTATTACCTAAAAGTTAAGGTGCCCTTTCTTTACAAATTTTGCAAATAATTATGGGTATTGGGCATCCATTAAGATCAGTTAATAATTTATTGCTTAGTGTAATAATGACAGGTAATCAATGAAGCAAGTCCAATTATTCTAAGGCGACGTCAGGCAATTGGCACGTGATCAACTCAACAAATCAGCTCTACAATTTTAAAAGAATTCGTATTAATAAAAAAAGAAATTAAATTTATGTTTTTTATAAAGATAATTCTGCAATTAGTAATTTTTGAATGCATATTAGATCAATTTTAAATAATAATTTATAAATTATGTATTTAAAGTGTTTTATTTAACAAATTAATTTATCAAAATTAAATAACAAATACTTATAAATTTTAGTATTTATATTTCTTATTATTATTATTTTGAAAATAGTCTTTCTACTAGTTAGGGATAAGGCTGCGTACTATTAGACCTTTTCAGACCTCGTGTAACAACGAAATTTTTACTGGTTGTTATTGTCGTTGTTGTTGTATTAATCTTTTTTTAACAACGTTAAATAAATTTAATTTATTTTTTAATTCGAGTCTGTGATTTTTAAACTTGTAAATAGATTGAAACTTTTGCTTTGTCAATTGAATCACTCTTTGAAACAAATTAAATTTTACATTCTTAATTCTTGTATAGAAATTTTGTTATATAATATTAGACTACAAAGAAATTTTTATTATTTTTATCATTGACCACCATTTTGTATTAGTTAACTTTTAAATTTTATGTAGTTTATATTGACAATTATTGATTAAAATTTAATATTTTAATTTTAATTTACAAAGTAATAGTTTCCTTTTTTGAGTCATTTTTCTAGAAAAGAAAAAAATAGACAAACATTATGTTCAATTTTAAAAAAATGTTCAAATAAGTTTCAGTCAATTTATTAAATTGGATTATTTAAATACAATTTTACGATTGGCCAATAATTTCATTTCAAAAAATTAGACCATAAAAAGTTTAATTTTGATAATTATTTAAATTAAAAATTAGGGTGATTCTCTTTAACAAAGAAAATACTAATTTCTTAAAAACAAAAAAGAAGAGAAAGTGAGAAACATAATACAATAAAAAATGAAAAAAAATGGAAAGGAGTTGGAACATCATGGGATTGTACGGTCCGGTAAGATGGAGCGAAGACCAACTGCTTTTTGCAGCTTAAGCAGCAACTGCACCTAACGGTCACCTGAACGTCTGGTAGTTGAAAGTCCAAGAGAAAAACAGAGCAACGCAACACACTTTTAGTATCTGAAAACCATTGAATCAGGTACCGATGACTTCCCTCGAAGGCTTACTTTTTTTAAAAAATCATTAATCACTTGTGAACCCTTTTTTTCCTACCTTCTCTTCAAATCTTCAAACTCCCTAATAGGACAGAAATGCTCCTTTGCTGCGTATATCGCCATGTCCTTCACTTGAAAGTCCTTTCTTTCTTCTGCTGTTTTTCAATGGGGTTTCCAAAGATGTTCTCTTTTTTCTCATCCAACCACAGAAAACAGGCTAACAACCACCTTCCTTCTCACAGTCCCATCAGGGAAAGCCTTCTTAGGAACCCTGATCTCTCTAACAATGATGGGTTCCCAAAGTCTCTGTTTCAGTACCTTCGTGGGCTTATGTCTCGAAGTAAGTCTCTTTTTGTTTAATTAATCGTTTTTGGAACTAGAAGTTTGGTTTGCTGAGATGGGTTCCGGTTTTTTTCGTGTAATGTGCAGAGAAAACAGATGGGGGGATGAGAACAGAGGAAGAAGAGAAGGTGTATTCTTGGTTATATGCATTGGCGCAATCGGATAAAGATTTGGTTTTTGAGTATGTTCGATCCACAGAAAGAGGTATGTTTGCTTCTGTTTGATGTGTTCAGATGAAAGTTTGACTATTTGTTTCTTATCTGTAATACTGATTGAAGACCGGATAACTAGCAAGCTACTCTGAAGTCAGGCAGGGTGATTCTAGGAAATCAAAAAAAATATTCAAGTTATGTTCTGTTTAATGATGTTGAATATAGATTAATGGTCATTTCTTTTCAACTTTTGACATGAACAGAGTGAAGTTTGCTTATTCAATGCTTAATATAGGTTTGAGCTTCACTGAAGCTGAGAGGAGATTGAAAGAAAATGGGCCAAATGTTCCATTGGAGTATACTTTTCCAAGCTGGTGGCAACTCCTATGGAATGCATTTTTTCATCCATTTAATATCATTCTCACAGTGCTTTCAGTACTTTCATTCATAGCCAGTGATAATCCAAACGGATGTATCATGCTCACACTGGTTCTTATCAGTGTCTCCCTCAGATTCTTTCAGGTGCTTTTATTTGTTGTTACTTGATACACAATGGATGCTTCTAATTACAGTCAATCATGGGTCATAATCTCTATGCAACTTGCAGGAATATGGCAGTTCAAAAGCTGCTATGAAGCTCTCTGAGTTTTTAAAGTGTCCTGTTAAAGTTCAGAGATGTGCAGGGAGAGTTGTGCAGACAGAATTAATAGTTCAAGTTGATCAAAAAGATGTTGTTCCAGGTGATATTGTTATTTTTGAACCTGGAGACCTTTTTCCAGGTGATGTGAGACTATTATCTACACAGCACCTGGTTGTGAGGTTAGGAACTCTACAACTTCTCTGCAATTTCTAGCAATGGTTTTTTGACTTCTTGAGTTGATTATAAACACTTCATAATATCCTCTTGAGCAGTCAGTCATCATTAACTGGCGAGTCCTGGGCAACTGAGAAAACTGCTAATGTTAAAGAAGGAAGAAACACTCCATTGCTGGAGTTGAAGAATATTTGCTTCATGGTAAGTACAGACATCCCTCGTATTGCTCTTTGATATTAGAGAATTTGTATTGGCAAACACATTGCAGAAACCCCTTTTAAAAGATGCTGCTTTCATGAATACTCTGCCAAAGAGTGTTATGATATAATCTTTTCTTCTACTTGATACTGAGAATTATATCATGTCTGACGCATTTATCAGGGAACAAATGTGGTATCAGGTAGTGGGACTGGTCTTGTTGTTTCAACTGGAGCCAAGACTTACATGAGCACCATGTTTTCCAGTTTAGGGAAGCACAAACCACCAGATGGATTTGAGAGTGGCATCAGGAGAATAGCATATGTTCTTATTGCTGTTATGCTATTAGTAGTCACAGTCATGATTCTTGCAGACTATCTTGAATCTCGCAATTTGAGTGAAAGCATTCTTTTTGGACTCTCAGTAGCCAGTGCACTCACTCCCAATATGCTTCCCCTCATTGTCAATACAAGTCTTGCAAAAGGAGCAGTTGCCATGGCTAAAGACAGATGTATAATCAAAAGCTTAGCTGCCATACGATACATGGGATCCATGTGAGTTCTAAATTGAGTCCAAACACTCGTCCACAATACTTTTGGCCAATATATTATACCATGATGAGTAAATTACTTGCTTTTTCTCCTTTTCTGGTTCAACTCAGGGACATCCTTTGCATCGACAAAACCGGCACATTGACGATGAATCGTGCAATTGTAGTTGATCATCTTGACAGCACAGGTTCAAAAAGAGAAAATGTCTTGCACTTTGCATTTCTCAACTCTTACTTCAAGACTGATCAAAAGTATCCTCTTGATGATGCAATTTTGGCATACGTATATACTAATGGTTACAGATTTCAGCCGTCCAAGTGGACAAAAGTAAATGAACTACCTTTTGATTTCATTCGAAGAAGAGTGTCTGTGATCTTGAAAACTGAATCAAATGCAGTAGGCAGAATTACCCCAATCTTCGATCAGTTTATGGTGACAAAAGGGGCATTGGAAGAAGTAATGAAAGTTTGCTCCTTCATTGATCATGCTGATAAGGGTACAGTTACAGCTTTTTCTGCAGAAGACTATCAGAGGATTCTCAACATGGGAGAGGAGTTAAGCAACGAAGGATTAAGGATCATCGGAGTAGCAATAAAAAGGCTAGCATTGGTGAGTCCGGATCTCTATTCAGCTTGCTTCTTCCTATCATGTCCATCTTTAGGATTGATAAGTGCTTCATTTTCATCACCCTTCAATCTGATTAATCCCTTCAAAGGTCATAGATAATCCCAGGTTTTATCATAAACCTCATAAGATTCACATGATGACAGATAAATCGGTTTACTAAGCAGCTACTGCATCCTATTATCTCAACAATTTTCCTAGTTGCTGCAGTCTACAAATGTAAATCCTTGAGCCAAGTTACATGCAATATGAATTTCATGGTAGGTTCCCTGTCTGAATCATTTACAAATACTCAACTAGAGATAGCAAGCTGAAAATGGACTTCAGTCTGCACAATGCCAAGATACTCCACAAGCACAGTAATTGCATTTCCCACATCATCTTCACGCTTCAATTATATTACGTACAAGAGAATAACTTTATAGATGTTTTATGTTCCTAGTTATGACAGTCCAACTATGCACGAGCATTTCTATAAATTTGCAGGACTTGATTTAGCAACATCTTGACAGCACTTGCATCCTGCATTCTGTTGAGTTCAGTTGAATGACTGGCCATCGGTAACAAATATTAGAGCCTCTTGAATGATCACTTTTGTGTCTTATCTTTAATGATCCAGAAAATAACTAACCCAGAGGAGGTTGATGAGTCCGTCGAATCCGACATGGTTTTCCTTGGTGTAATAGCATTCTTTGACCCACCAAAGGACTCAGCAAAGCAAGCTCTGTGGAGGCTTGCTGAGAAGGGAGTAAAAGCAAAGGTATTAACAGGTGATTCTCTGTCTCTGGCAATAAGGATTTGTAAAGAACTTGGCATCAGAACCACTCATGTAACAACAGGACCAGATCTTGAGAAACTCAGTCAGGAAGCCTTCCATGAGACTGTTAAAAGAGCAACAGTACTTGCTCGGCTCACTCCAATGCAAAAACAGCGAGTAGTGCAATCTTTGCAGACAATTGGTGAACATGTAGTTGGGTTCCTTGGTGATGGAGTAAATGACTCGCTCGCAATAGAAGCCGCCAATGTAGGCATCTCCGTTGACTCAGGAGCATCAGTTGCAAAAGACCTTGCTGATATCATCTTACTTGAGAAAGATCTCAATGTCCTTGTTGCTGGGGTTGAGCACGGCCGCCTCACTTTTGGGAACACCATGAAGTATATCAAAATGTCAGTTGTTGGCAATATAGGGAGTGTTCTTTCCCTTCTGATAGCAATACTGGTGCTACAAATTGAGCCATTGTCTCCAAGGCAGCTCCTTACACAAACATTCTTATGCAGTGTGGGACAGATCGCAATTCCTTGGGACAAGATGAAAGATGACTCCATGAAAATCCCACATAAATGGTCTGAAAAATCTCTACCAATGTTCATATTATGGAATAGTCCAGTCTGCACTCTGACTGATGTAGCCAACCTTGCCTTCCTTGCCCTATACTACAGCGCTTACACCTCAATGGAGGTCAAATTCTTCCACACTGCTTTGTTCATTGAAGGGCTTTCAATGCAGACCTTAATTTTCCACTTGATCCGGACAGAGAAAATCCCTTTCATTCAGGACATTGCATCATGGCCAGTAATTTGTTCAACCATACTCATCTGTGGCATTGGAATTGCAATTCCATACACAATCATAGGAGAATGGATGGGATTCATCAAACTGCCATTTTCATACTTTGGATTTTTGGTTTTGCTTTTTCTTGGATACTTTACGTTTGGTCAAGTAGTTAAGAGAGTTTACATTTTGATCTTCAAAAGGTGGCTTTAGACAACAGTATCCAATGATTCAGTCAGGAGTGAAAAACATGATTCTTTTCCACTGTACATTGTTGAAATTGAGTACAAAAGATATAGCTTGTGTTTATTCAGGATCATCCACATTTTGGACGTGACTTTTCCCTACAAATAATACCATCTCTAGAATTTACAGAACTCATGAATGCAATTTCAGCTAGCAAAGGAACTGCTCAGAAATGTGAAAGGAGAGAAAAGCAAAATAGAAAAATAGCCGCTAGTGGTTCTTTTTCTCAGTTATTCATATTGTATTTGCTGCAAATCTGTGGTCCATTAAAATTGAGTTTGCAGAGAGAATAAGACAAAAACCAACGTCACAAACATTTTATTGCTGAAAATTTGATTGGTAGGGGAGTTACCTGCACAGATATAGTATGATGTCAGAGGAGTTTAAATTGTTGCGCATAGTTGGCAACAGAATGAAAAAATTTAGTTGGGCAAGCCCAAAAATTTGCAACCTTTTTGTCGATGTCCGAATGTGTACGAATGCAGAAGTGCAGATACCTTGGTTACAGTTTTAAAAAGTTATAAGAAGAAAGAGGAAAGAGCTTAAACTATTACCGAATTGGAGATAATTATTCCTGATATTCCATTCAAAATCCCAGTGCTTCCTGTCATTTTTTATTGTCCAATAAGCCCAGCCAAAGGAGGCTCCATTATAGACCTCAAGTTGTGCCCTTCCAAAGCTCTGATAATCTGTCTGAGATCCATCCGTTACATTCCATTCGTTTACCCATTCACCTGGAACCAACATAATAATTGTAAACAACCTACAGAGAACATGGTTCGAATCAAAAGTAAATATCAAAACTTGACCTTCAGCAGGTCCCAAAAATCTTCTTTGCTAATTTCTAACAAGGCTTAGCTCATAGCTGATTTGAATTCTTAATATCAGATTTTCACCTACCAATAAAAACCCGTGGACCGTTTATGCTGTTAAGAGCCTGTATTTGAGCTTCCCTACTGTTATATATGAATTGAATATTGTCAACAGTGCTCAAATTAACAAAGAAGGAGTCAAAAAGGTTGTAGTAATGCAAATCTACTACAACATTATTGGAGCCTATATTAGCCTGATAAAGCTCCAATGGATCAGCATCGCCAATTCTTTGGCAAACAATGACATAAGCTGATGCTGAATATTTTCGAACAATGTCGTAGCCCTTTTTGTAGTATGGAACTAGAACTTCAAGCGGAACTGAAGCAGCAGAGGGTTCATTTAAAAGCTCAATTCCCAGCAAGGCAGGGTGCTTAGCATACCTGAAAGTGAAATTAGTCAAGGGTGGAAATTCCATTTTAGTTAAGCTCCAAGCATGTTATAGGGACATAAAACTACAATGAGAAGTGGTCAGGACTCAGTATGAACATAACAAGCACACATGGTAAGTAAGAGGACTTGTGAAGGAGAACAATGCTCTGATTTTGATTCAGTGAGAGTCTTGTAGTAGGGAACTACGTCAGAGCTTAAGAAAATACAAGACATAAAAGTCAATATGAATAAAAGAGAGTGCCTCCAAGAAATAGATGATCTGACTAGCTCTCCAAGAACTAGTGATAAAGCCATCTATAAATCAACTAAGTAGGTGATTCAAATGCCTGATTTAACAATAGGAGGCTCTTTACATGGTACCGTGAATTCTTTGCGAGACCACTGGCACTAGATCAATTACTACAACCAAAACTGGATGTAATTGAACAGCAATTGTATTATTACCAAGAAATTAGTTGTTCAGAACATACCTTGAAGCTAGAAACTCTATAACGTCCAGTGTCTGTGAAATAAAATCTGGAGTTGGCCAGCCTATTGTACCATCTCTGCTCCCACTATGTTCCACTCCATTTTGTGAGCCTGGAGCCGCATGGAGGTCAATTAAGCACTTTATGTCATAGGCTCTGCAATACAGGTTTAACTTTATTAAACAGAACCTGATTCTAACTGTTGAAGTTCAGAGAGAAAGAGTAAGTGAAACCTACTGTGCCCATGAGAATGCATTATCTAGAGCTTCCAGAGATCCCCCAACAAATGGGGCTGGAGGATTAGGATCAAAAGCAATCCACCAACCAACGGGAATCCTCACTGTATTTATGCCATGTCTGTACAGAAATTTGAAGTCCTCAATGGTAATAAAACTGTTTCTGTGCTTCTGCAGTGCCAAAGGCAAAAAAATCAAACAAACAAAAAGCTATACACATCATGATGCTCTCTCTTAGTCTCACTTAACAAATGCTGGACGATTCCAAAATCCAAATTTTAATTGAATTGCTTCTATAGGTCTAACTTTACATGCAAAATGATTACTGTTAACCAAAGAAGATTGAACAACTTTTCATCAGAAACAATAGAACGGCACAGGTAAATAGCAATCACTGACTTGCCTTAAGAATCTCCTTGGCTCGGTTATGTCCATAGCCATTTGAAAGCTGGTAATCTCCATGCAAATCATTTGCAACAGTCGTCATTTCAAATGTGGCTGCATTATCATCCCATCCTGGTTTTCCTGGATAGTCTGCTGTGAGCTGGTTGTCTATTGTAGCCTAAACATTAAAGTATATGATATCAGGCAATAGAATTCAAACTTTTAATGTGATAGTTCTTTGTGTTGAGTTACTCGAGGATATTATAGCTATTTAGATGCTGGGCAGTGAGCATACTGTGGGGGTTGAACGTCCAAAGCAGATATGTCCATTGTTCTGGATGGCTAAAAGATTGAACTCCTGAGGCCCAAAGGACTCTATACCAGAGTGCAGAAAAAGAGGTATGCCAAAATTTTGTGATTTTCCATTGCTTTAATATTCGAAGAAGATATACAAGATCCTACCTGCAAATAGGCCCCATTAGAAAGTTTTATGTGAACTTTATTGTTGTCATTCCTGTCTATATAAAATATTTCTCCTGCAGAAGATGAATTTGCTGTTGCAGAGATGGAACAACCTTCACCGCCACAAGTTAGAAACTGGCCTTGAAAGGTCCGGAACTGGAACTCAGATGCAGAAACTCTCCACAACTGCAGGCGGAAAAAACCAATATTGTAACTTTAACTCTCGAACCCTTTAAAAATCCTGTACTTAAAATCGAGAGCTATAATGGTAATGGATAGAAAATGCAGAAAGTTGAAAGAAACCTCAACCTTTTAGTTCCTCAAACGTCTAAAGTTCAAGCATCAACAAAGCTACCCCATTATAATGCCAAGAAACAGACACTAACTCAATTTGCAAATCACAAGAAAAAAACTTATAGACCAAAGGGGAACATAATCATACCTTTTACTAGCACGATACTCGAGTAAAGAAACTTCACCAAATTCATACTCGATATTTACCACATGTCGACTAATTAAACTACCACAAGCCTAATTAAGCTGTAAGGAACTTTTACAAGCTATGAATATTCTTCCTTCGCAAAGTAGAGACGTCAAAGAAATAATGCATTGGAATAAGTAAAGGAAGCAGGAAACAAGTTGGTTTTCCTTATCCCTAAGGAGCAGGAATATGTTGTTAAGTATCCAACCCTGAAGGTTTCCCATGAAGAAGCTGCATCTCTGTTGACTGTAACCTCCATGCCACCTCCATTTTCTGCGCAAACATACTTCTGCAGTGTCACTGATTTAAGCTGAACCTCTGTTCCATCCTACATGCCAACATTTGTTAATGGATTAAGAACCCTGGAAATAAAGAAAAGAAACGAGGAAGACCAAGAAAGGAAACAACATGAAGAGAAGCTCACAAGCATATCTCCATTGGGAATGTCGTCAAAGAGTGAAGGCTTAATCCAACCTTCTATCACCAGCCAACCTCCCAAGTTCACACCTCTAACTTTGGAATTTCCTCTTACTCCTTCCACTTTTTACCAAATAGTAGACCACCAAAACAATCACCAAATTCAGTTCCTATTCACCTCATATAGCATTTTTCGACTTACAGAGAAAAAAAATCGAGGAAAATACAAGAATAATCTCAACCTGCATAAGCGCCGGAGAAGAAAATGCAACAAGATAGGGTGAATACAAATACCCATTTACTGGAAACAAGTTCCATGAAGAATGCTGGACCAATCAACATCAGAAAAGCCGAAATACAGAAACCATCTGCCGTAGGAGAAGAAAACCACCCAAATAAAGAACAAAGAGGTCATCCAAAACCTTCTCAAGCAACCCACTTGACGGAACCTTAGTAATCCCTTCCTTGTCACACAATTAATACCAAATTCAACCTTTTAAACAAGCATAAGATACATTTGTAAGATTGCATTATTATTATTATTTTAATTGCCAGCTATCACATTATTTAACAGACAACCTTTTCAAGTTCCATAATTGGTAATAAGTGAGAGGACAAAAGAAAACCATATGCAATAATAGAAGAAGGAACGAATAAAAGTTTCCAAAGTAAAAAGGGGCAAAAAGAATGAAGAATGAAAGTTCTCACATGGTGTTGTATAGAAAAGAAAGATGCAAGTTAATGTTTACTTGGTTTGAAGAATTTAAATGGGTCCGTACAGTTTTGGCTGGATGATTAGAGAAAGGTAAACAAAGTAAGAATCCAAAAAGGGCTTTGCTTTAAAGGGACAATTCATGAAAATGAAAAGGGTAAAAGAAGATTTTGGTGGGAACGCTTTATCTCCGTAACGAACAGAACAAAAGCTGATCAGGAGTTGTGTTCTGTTTTTTTTAACTTTGTAACAGTTGCTTCACTCCGAGTAAATTTTTGACCTCTTCAACGAGTTTCACAAGTCGTCTTGTTTCAATTTCCAAGTTTCGTAAAATAGGAGTCTCGCAAAGAAACCAATTAACCTAAAATCATTAAGACTTTTGATCTAGTAACTAATAATTGGCTGTTGTATCAAGGAACCCCATTACCCGATTCTGAGAACTGCGTACAAATTTTCAATTTCCTCATCCCCAGTTCAACGAGTACGAATATGGCCGTAAATTGTAAAGTTGGAAGCTTTTACACTCATTCAGCGCTGAAGTGTCCAGGTGAGCAGAAGCTTTGTTCATCATCACATTCGAGTTCTAATATCAGAATAATCCCGTTATGTAAAACAATCCAATGAATTCGTTGTAATAATCTAGTAAGAGCCGACTTTTGAGACACAACTAGACTCTTTATCCAACCGATTTCATGGCATGTCAGGTAATGGGATGGGACTCAATTGGATTGCTTATACAGTTCTTGAAAGCATCATCCTTATGGTACCACTCAAAGATCCATTTCTTTCAAATCTTTTGAACTTTGAGTGTTAACTCTGTCGGATTCTAGGTTGTTACAGGATTGATTTCGGTGGAGATCATATCAATATTGACAGCTCAGAGACAATCTCTTTCTATTGGCGAACGAAGACACCAACTGAAAGACTGGCTCCAGATTGTCAAAGCATTCAGGATAGCCATTCGCAAGATAGCATTAGGCCCTTTTTTTCAAGCGAAAAGGTCTTAAAAGTCAAATTCCGACGTTATATTGTACTACATGTCAAGGAACAGGTCTCTTCACACCAGTTAGGCCATTTATTCTTGCCTGGAAATCTACTTATTGAGAATCTGATTCAAGCACTACCACTGGTACACGTTTTGGTTTAAGAAATGGAGTGATTATTAGCATTTCAAGTTACAAGGGACACAAAAGTAACCTCAAGAGCATGATCAAAAGGAGCAAGAACGTTGAGTTTACTGACAAACCAAATTTACTGATAAAAATCATAACTTAGTGGACTGTGCCGTTGAAGAACTGGATATGGAAGATTAACTTAACCGGAGTTCCACTGGTTATTTATCTCAGGAGCTGTCAAGTTCCTCAGACAGGTTCTAAAGAATTCGTACTTGGTATGCACTGAAGTTTCACAGGATTAAGAGGTAAGATCAAACTTCCATTTCTCTCAAGTAATGTAAGTGAAATTAGCATATACAAGCCAATCTAGTACATTTAATTGTATAGAACATATCTTCAAAAACACAAGGAACAGAGATCAAGAAGATAGAAAGTTATGTTCAGATTTGTAATAGGATTTGTAGGTGGTAATTCACTCAAGCTGTTGCTGCAGATAAGTACACATAAGCTGCAGCAATTTGAGCGTATGTGTTTCTTAACATTCCGAAGAAACCAGTGCGTGTGTGTGTGTGTGTGTCAATTTATAAGAACAATCTATCAGACACTGAACACTTCTATCTGCGAGAAATGTTCCTGTTGTAAGAGTGTAATTCAGAATTGACTACAAACTAATGACTTTGTATCTGCTTGCTGCAACTCAAAATGTTGGTATTTGAGCTGTTCTCATTCTGCAATTATTGGTTTACCTCAAACTTCAGATGCCAATGAAAACAGAAGTTTCACACTCATAAAGGAAGGATCGAATCCTGAATTCTGTTATGTCTTGACAACGAGGATTTCCCACTGGATGAAAAAGACCTTTTCATTGACAGAGGTCCCTTCTGCAACGAAATCCCGATCGAAGAACTTTTGATCAGCTTGCGAAAGCTTGAACTACCACTACTTCCTCGCTTCGAAACTCTCTTTGATTTCAAATTCTTTAGGTGTTCCACCTGAGTATCCAAGTTTGCTTGTTGTTTAGCAGGAACTATGTTAACCACAGAACTATAAACTGCAGAAGCAGAAGAGGAATCCAATGACACAGACCTCCTTACAGGTTGCATTTCTGGCTCTATTGCCTCTCTAGTGCCAACTAAATCACTTAACATCCGAGAATGATTCCTCAAAACATTTTGAGAAGAACCAATCTTTAAGTTTTCGACAACCAATTCATCCGCAACTGGCAAAGCGACAACATTATCATCTCCGCTTCTCACTTCAATAGTCCCATCTTCCACTGTTCGATTACTGATTAATCCACCATGATTCACAGGAGTCTCAATCTGGGATTCCTCAGTGGAACTTAAATCAGCTCCCATGGACACCAAAGAAACAGCTTGACCATCAAAATTCTCGCACAATATAGGGGCACGACA
This sequence comes from Erythroxylum kunthianum, assembly GCA_024582655.2. NCBI lineage: Eukaryota > Viridiplantae > Streptophyta > Magnoliopsida > Malpighiales > Erythroxylaceae > Erythroxylum > Erythroxylum kunthianum. Next base: position 6,869,894 of record JANIMX020000489.1, read on the forward strand.
TAAAGGGCAGTTCTTGTGGGATCTTAATCAAGTGTCAATACAAGGCAAGTGAAAAGCATGATTACACTTGGGCAAAAGCCGAAGACTTTCATCTTCTTCAAACTCGTTCAAGCAAACAGAGCAATCCGTACCTTCTATCAGCCCTTCATCTTTATTATACTTAAACGCTGCGATTGATTCGATCACAGATTGTTGCAAACCTACTGTGATGATATACCAAATCGGGTGATCAACCACTTGACCTTGATTACCATCAGGAAAGCTGTTCTGTGTACCAAAAATCATGCGTGCGCTTTCCATCCTTCTCGAATTCCTCCGCCTGGAATGGTAGATCTTAAAAACTGTGCAAAAGATGCCAAAGAGAAGAGCAACACCAAGCATACAACCCATGATAGTCATACAAGTTCTGATCAGATATTTATGTGCCTTATCATTAACATTTGGAATCATATGCCATATTAGACGTGGCGGCGGCGGTGGAGGTTCAGGAAACAAATTCCCGTGAACTACAAGGAGTTTACATACACGAGGACAGATTTTAAAACAAGAACCAAAACAGGAACCATCAATGTTCCGAGATGGGTTGCAGTCAAACGAACAATTCGTAGTATCCATAGTCAAAATATTTGGTGATACAACAAGATTTCTGTTTTCGGACTCCATTTCACTGAAGCAGAGCAAGAAACAGAGGAAACAGAAGAGGGAGATTCACACCATGAAAATAAGTGACATTGCTTGTGGAGGAAATGAGAAACAAAAAGGCGTTAAAGATAGTTCCACTTCCCTCACAAGCTACGATCTTTGGGTTGGAAAGTGACAGAAGAAAATGCCCAGTTCTCTTTTCGCTTTCATTAGAAGATTTACTCAGCATGGTTGAGTCATTTCGTGCGAAATTTCCTTATAGTTTTGAAGAAGTCAAATGGGTTCTCGGATCTTTTACGCGTAAACTAAGTGATGCGTCACTTACTAGACTACTACTTTTGAAGAGTACGACTTGGAAGAGGAGGATGACAAGAAACAACGACAAGAGGTCGACATAGCTAAATTGACAGTGGGCTTGAAAGTGTCTGAATCAATGGGCTTAAGTCAGGTTGAAGATGGATTCCACTCTGCTTTTATCTTGCAAAACCTACAAGTACGTTACGTACCACACAATAGAGTACTTTAAAGTTCACAAGGGAAACAAAAATTAGAAAGGAAAGAAAGAAGACGAGAGGAGGGTCTAGGAATGGCAATGGCATAGGATTGGGCCCTAGCTTGGCCCAATTTGGTCTAGCTTTTTTTATAAACGTATCAGGTACATTTTAAGTATTCAAAGGATTAGCAATGGTAATGGGTCAAGTTGGGTTCAGATTCACCCAGGCCTGAACTTAGCACGACAATGTGTTTGGACCTCGAACTTGGTCCAAAGCTTAATCAAGTCCAATCGAGCTCAATTAAATATATATATAATTTGAAAATAATTTCATTTTAGTCAAAACGACCTAGCTTCACTTAAAAAATTTGAGCTTTAGGTTGGATCGAGCAAGTAGTTCGAACTTCAAACCCTACCCAAAGCTCAAAATAAAATTTAAAAAAATTAAGTCCATAATCTTTCCTAACGTTTTATAGGCTCGAGATAAAATAAAAAAGAAGGCCCCAATATATTTACAATATACAAATATGTAAACTTTAATAGCCTATTTTTATTACTAAAATTTAATATTCATACATAATTGACCTAAGTCATAAATCGACGTACTCACTAAACTACTAAATAATCATAACAACAATTAATAATATCTGACAAATGTTAGTAGCAATAAAATCACTAAAAATAATTGTAGTAACAACAAATATAGCAGTTACAACAACTGAACAACAATATCATATTTCAAAACACCAAAAGAATTGCACTAACTAGCACATAAATGATTATGAAAAACAAAATCCTCTAGATATAAAATCATTAATAATAATATCAAGATCAATATTCTTTAACATAAAATAACTAAACTATTCAACATTTCTTGTGACATTGATAACTTCAAGGAAGTTTTCAATAATTATTATTTTTAAAAACTTATCTCAGCTTATGCTACAATCACAAGTATAGTTAATAAAATTCATATGATTTATGTTAAAAAGATGCTTGACAAGAATTAGTTGATTTTTTTTAAATTAGGAAACTTTAAAAAGATATTTGAAGAATAAAACACAAAGATTCAAATCAAATAATAATGAGATGATTAACCTTGTATAGATTTGATTGCATTAGTATAACATGTCTTGTGACATCTATGTAATAGTCTTAATCAATATAATTAAATTGTCATAATAATTATAATTTAAAATTTGATGTTTAAAATGAACATTTCACTTATTTTGTTGTAATATTAGGTTAAGAATTAATATTATGCTAAGATAAATTTCCACATAAGTTTGATAAGATTTAATTGAAATAAATAAAGTTTATGAATTTTTAAATTATAATTGTTAAGATCTTCTTCTCTTTTAGCACGTACTAGGTTTATATTTATGCACACGGGTATGGACGGAGCCAGG
>JANIMX020000489.1:6965597-6980992 GCA_024582655.2 Erythroxylum kunthianum
GCGGGAAAAAAATTTGTTGGAGGAATTTTTTTTTAACCAAAAAAAATTTAAAAATAAAAAATTTGGCCGGTACAGGCGGTACGAATCGGTATGGCCCGGTACGAGCCGGTATCCATGACCGGTATATATTAAGGCCGATGTTGGGAACGATTTTTGGCTGGTACGGTACATACCGGCCGGTACGATACGATATTCATTACAGTAGTCGCAAGGCTTGAGTAGCTTAAAGTTTGATTCAACTATTTTTTATTTATTTAAATTAAAAATAAAATAATGACCTTTTATTCAAACAACTTCGTTTTACGTGTAACTTTTGGGTTTTGAGTTGGCCAAATTCAAACAATTCAAGTTTGAACTTAACTTGAAGCTCAAAAATTTTATAAAAAAAATATAAATTTATCTTTATTAGAAATTTTGGACCTGACTATTCTCCCGAGTCAAGAGATAGAATATTGCCTAAATTTATAAGGTTCACAATGCTTAGACACTCAGTCGATTTAAAACTTCAACACACTTCCCTCAAACTCAGTGCTGAACATATGGATCGTGAAATTTGTAAAAATGAACATCTACAAGCAGATGACATCAAAATTAGAACAAGCTCTAATATCATATTAAAAAAATTAGGTGTAACTCCTCTTTCAAAACTCGAGTCAAGAGATGAAAGATTGTCTAAACTTATAAGAAACACAATGCTTAGACACTCAACCGATGTGGTAATTCAACAAATTCGAAATTCGATCATACCAAACAAAATCTATTAACTGTAGATTGAACCGAGTCGAGCCTGGACTTTACTGTCATCTCTAACTCTACACATGTTTTTTAAAGTTCAAGCACACAGCCACTCTAAGCATAATTGCGTTGAAATTTTGAAAGTTTTCATCATTAGACACTAATCCCTTTTGTACAATATACCTTTTGATCCCTTTCAAATCCCTCTTTTTTGACTCCCCTTAATTGGATGCCTAAAGTTGCCATGGCTTTAGAAGATTCCTTCATTTAACCTTTAGCCTCTTTTCCAAAGGGATGTACTCAAATTTCTCTTTGATTTGATTTTCCCAACACATGTGGATGGGGTTTGTTGACAAACAAATAATTTTTTAGACTAATCAAATTCAAACCACGTTTAAAAGTTGAAATCCATCAAAAAGGATGATTGGCAAAATAATGATGACATAAATGGTCTTATTTTTGTTGCGGGTGAGAATGTAGTATCGGAGTAATTAGTAAAATTATTTCTTTTATGACTAAAAGATCATGGGTTCAAGTTACAGAAACAGTATCGTTGTAAAAAATATAAGAAAAAAGCTGCGTATAATTGATATCTCTTACTTGACTTTTGCAAAACGAAAAAATTAAGTTTGTTGTATTTTTTTTCTTCATAAATTAGCCATATCTTAAAGTTCAAAAAGTGACAAAGCAATCTATTTATTTATAATAAGGATAAAATATAGAGAATTTCCATATCTTTTAAGGAAATTTTAAAAAAATCTTTAATCTTTCAAAAAAATATTTTCCTATAGTTGGGTTTGGCAATGAGTTGGGTATGCTTGGGTCCAAACCTAACCTAAAATCCGATCGAGCCCAATGCATATCGCTCGAACTTGAGCCTAAGCAACTCGAAGCTCAACTTAGTCTGATTTTTAAAATTATAAAATAAATAATGATGTCGTTTTCCTAAGACTTTTGGACTTTAGACCAAGTCAGGTTGGAAAAAAGCTCGAGTTTGGCCCATTGATTTCGAGTTAGGTCAGACTCAAGCTTTAATTAGATCGGGTCTGTTGACTTTATTGCCACGGACGAAAAAATAAATGCATGATTATTAATTTAAAAATCTTAAATTTAAATCATATTTAAGAGGCTATTTTATAGTTTGGTACAGTAGAACGAGAATGAAACACTTTAAATTTATAAACTTATTTTTCGCATGATCATTAATTTAAATATCTTAAATTTAAATCCTATTTAAGAGGTTATTTTATAATTTTGTAAATTAATCAATTTTTATAAACTAAAATAAATAAATTATTTTTTATTTAAGAATAAATGTTTAAATTCTTTGATAAATAAGGATAATTTTTTCAATCATATTTTAAATTATTTAATTTTATTCAAATTTTAACAGCTTTATTACTGTATAAAACCGAATAAATCTTTTAAATATTAATTACTTTATTTATTGTTCAAATCGTTCATTAAAGACAAGTAATTATCTTTTATTTGGCGTTTTTACTTCCTTTGCTTTTATTTAGGAATCCTATATAGCTTTTGGTTTTTATAAGTAAATTTCTTGAAAAATGAGAGCAAACTACTCGATGTTCTTTTTAGATGCTCAAACTTTATTTATACTTTTGAAGTTTGTGATTCATCGTTAATAAAATAAAGCCCCAATTATGTTAATGTTGGAGTAAATACAAAAGGATGGAGTGTTATTAATTTATAACTGAAATGTCACATGTTCGAATTACGAAAATAATTTATTTGTAAAAAATTATAAAAAAATATACATTTTATGTCTCTCATCCAACCATTAACAATGACTCGATCCGACTTGTTACCATAACTATGGTCAAACTTAATTTGTGCTCTTAAGAATTAGACCGAACCGGACTAGCAACGGATCTGATTCGATCTAACTTGTTATCATAACTTTTTTCGAACTCAACTTGTACTCTTTAAAATTAGGCTGAACCGAACTAGCAATGGATCTGACTCGATCCAACTTGTTACCATAACTCCGGTCGAATTCGATTTGTGCTCTTAAGAATTGGACCGAACTGAATTAGCAATGGATCTAATTCAATCCGACTTATTACCATCTCTAAACTTAATTCGTAGACTTCAAAATTGATCTGACCGGATCTAATTTGTCTAGTAACAAGACAAAAGGCATTCAAAGGATCCAAAGCACGTTTTACTTGGGACCGGGAGACACTCGTACCTAATAAAGCACAAGAAGACGACTCCGCCATTGAAATTTGTGAATAAAGCCGATCATGGCCGTTGGAGAGAGACCCATCTGTTTTGCTTTATGCTCAAAACGTAACATAAAAATTCCCAGAAGAAATGTTTGTCGCAAAGAAACACAGTGTTCTTCACACAATAGACACATCCCAACTACTCCCTCGGACACTGCCTCACTCTCCATTATTGTGTTTCGTTTCATCATAAGCCTCACAAGCAAAGCTTTCGTTTTCTATTCAGCTTTTTCGTAATTGTAACCAATGTTTTAAAAATTAGATAAATTTAAGATTTAAAAGGTTTAATCAGTTAAAAATTAAATAAAATTGAATAATTTGAAATTATTTTAGTTTATAAAAAATAGAATACTTTACAAAAATCAACCAATTAATTAATAAATTAATCAATTTTTAACAATAATAGTTATTAAAAGAAAAAAACAACACAACAAACTCGACATTAGTTATACACATTTTTCCCCATTTATTTATTATAAAGAAGTTGTTTCCGTGACTTGAACATGTGACCTTAAAGTTACAAAATGAGTAACCTTACCAATTGATTCAAGGTAAAATCATAATTTTATTTTTTAAAAATAAGTTTAAATATAACTTAAAACTTGCCTTTTTTTCCCAATTTTTAGTATTTTAAAAATTAAACCGATAAAATAAGATGTTTACAAGTTAAAGGTTAAAGTTTCAATCGATATTAAACCATCATACAACTTGTATTGAACAACATTAAATAATTTAAAATAAAATTGAAGAAAAAAACTATCCTTACCTATCAAAGACATCAAAATTTAATTGAAAAATGTGACTGTTGAATGAAAATTAAATAGTTTATTTTGGTTTATAAAAAACAGTTAAATTATGATAATCAACTGATTAATTAATAAATTGGTCAATTTTTAATAATAACAATTATTAAGGTAAACAGAACCTAAAAGTTGTTCGGTTTAAAGTTATTACGATTGAATTAATTTAAATTTAATGGTTTTTAGTTACACCTAAATATGCTGAATCTCGGTCAAGCCTATTAACTTTAGGTTGAGACTAAATAAAAGTGTCAATTCTAAATAGTAGGAAAGATTCTTCAAGTATTTCAAAATGTTTGAAATTTAGATTCAAGTTTTAAAGACAATTCAAGATTCTACATTGTAATTTACTATTAATTAATTTTGTTGATTGACTTTTATTCGTTAATTTGTTAAATAATTTAATCATAATATATATTTAAATTTGTTATTTGTATAAAGAATTTTACTAAATATATATTAAAAATAATGGTCAATATAGCGAATGCAGGGGTGGCAATGAGTTGGATCAAGCAATAGACTCACCTAAGCTTGAGCTCAATCGGGTCCGAATAGTTCAAAGCTCGACTCGAACCGATCTAAATTTTTGATGTTTTTAAAAATAAACATAAAAAGCGATGTCTTTTTTTCCTTATAACTATCAAATTTCGAACTTAACTCATTGATTTTATAATGGGCTTGATCGGGTAGGACCAGACTCAAGTCTGACTCATTAACTTCATTCATATCGGGTCAAGTTGAGTCGGGTCAGGCTCAGGTTTATTTGTCAAGTTTAATTATATCTAAGCATAAACCCAATTTAACATATAATATGTACAAATTTAACTAGTTAACTTTAAGGCTGATTAAACTAAAAATATTATTTTTAATTATATCTAATAATATGAGGACGAACCTTTAAACAACTGGTAAGATTATTTCTTTATGACTGAAAAGTCATGTATTCAAGTACAGAAATTGTTTATTTGTAAAAAATTTAAAAAGAATAGTGCGTATAATTAATATCTCTCACCAACTCCCGAAAGGCGAAAAATTTGAATTTATTATAGTAGTGATTTTGTCGTAATTATATATATATAAAAGTAGATGTTTGAATTAAGGCAAGGAGCATATGATACTTGTCATCTTCACATACTTGTTGGCTTTTCCTTCTTTACCTTTTTACAAAGGTCAACACCTTGGAAACTTACAATCATAAGAAAACAAAATGATTGAACAGGAAACATCATAACTTGTCCGAACGCACCTCTGTTGTTGGTTCCACATACAGTGTCCGCATTTGGACATGTGTTTACTTTTTTTTACAAGAAACATTATACTGAAGAAATTGATATACAGTAACACGCTGGAATAATAAATAAGGTTGAATTGAATCACACACCCACGCATAATTGACCAGTACTGAGTACGGACACTACCATGAAAGATCATGAAACAGCTGTTCTGGCAGGAAACAAGTTGCATCGGCACGTTCGTGATTAAGGGATTCTGATCCAAACCCAAACATCTCCGCAATATACGGTTAAAAAGAACTTTAGGGCGTAGTCAAGACTGTTTTTAAGAAAATTAAAATAAAAAATAAAAGTTTATATTTATATTAGACTCATTTATAAAATTTTTAAATGAAAATCATTTTTACTAATTTTTTTAAAATTTAGAAAACAAATCCATGTTATTTTTCTGATTTCATCTTTTAAAAGAATAAATGAACATATTTTTTAAAAATAATAAATTAATATATTTTTCAGTTTTTATAAATAGGAAATAAAATTTTCATAATAACAAATTAATACGGTTTTCAAATTTTCTATAAAAATAAATTATTTTCATTTTACTGAAAATTAAAAGATAAAAACAGAAAGCAGTTTTCTGTAACTAAACAAGTCTTCATATATTTATAATAAAATATAATTTAAATTTTAATATTTTAAAATATTTAAATTAAACCTTAACTTTTTCAAAATATTCAAACAAAAGCTTAAATATATATAAAAAATTAACGTAATTAACTCTCTTTCAATTAAATCAATACTAACGTAACAATATTTTATATTTTTAATAAAAAATAAGTCACATTATTACATAATTAATTTTTTAAATTAACTAAAATTAGGATAAATCATACTTAAAAGTGAGAATGAGGCTTGCTTTTAATTAAAAATAAAAAATAATATCAAATTTATATTGACCTGATATTTAATTAACAGAAATAGTTGATTTAGTTAAAAAATTTATCCACTAAATATTTGTTTTAAATATTTTAAAAATGTGGTAATTAAATTTGAACGTTTTAAAATATTATAGTTTATTTTATATTTTTATATAAATGTTGAGGTTTAAAATATTTATTTAGTCAATAAAACTTCTTCCGTACGTTTTCCTAAATCTCAACTAATCTAACGGTTTAAAAATCAATATATTTAATTTAAAGTAATTTAATAATTTTTAAAATTAAGGATTTTGAATCAAATAAAGTGATTTTGAGGGTACAAGTGTTGGTAGGCTTTGCAAGTAAAAGACCAATTATTTTGAATAAACTAATTACTGAGATAAAAAAGATAATAAATTAAAAGATACATATTTTTTAAAAATTTAATTTTATCATATAAATTTTAAAAATTTAACAATTGATTTACATTATTTTTTTAATTTTCGTGATTGTTGTATATTTTGAAAATCATATGTTAACAGAAACAAATTTCTAAATTGAATTTATTAGTTTTTAAAATTTAACACCTAACTAAATTTTTTAAAAATTATATTAAAAATTTATTATAATAATAAAAATATAACATAAAAGTAAAACGAATTTTAATAGTTGTATGTATAATAGAAAATTGCAATAATTTTTTTTTACTATATTCAGTATACCTATTCGATAAATTTTTATAATAATGGAAATATTATATAAATTGTGTATATAAAATAAATTATTTAATAAATTAGAGAAAATTTTAACATTAAAACAATTAATTATCATATAATTATAATGTCATGATATAATTTTGAATAAAGTAATGCATAATAATTTGAACTTATATTTTTATATTACAAACCAAAATCTCTTATTAATTATTATTGTGAATATAATTTAAATGTTTGAAATTGAGTTCGTTTATAAAAATTTCCAAGAAAAGAAAGTATATAAGCGACAATTGTAACTAAAAGTAACTTAGAATGGTCCCGTTAAAATATGAGGGGATAAAGTTGGACCCACAATCACTGCCACATCAACCCTATCATCCCCAAATCCAACGGTCATAAGCCAAGCAGTATCATCTCCTCCAATACACACGATCACAGCTCCAGCTCCTCCCTAGAAAAATCAGTTTACATGTCGTCCGCGCACTCCCACGTACGACTCTGACTCTGTTCAACTTCTGTTAGCTTCCATTTCCTTCTCTCTCTCTCTCTTTGCTTCTCTGCCTCCGTAGATTTTCCTATGTCAACCACCGACGACCGCCGTCTCCGGTAGATATAAATCTCCATGGCGGCTGGCAGCGAAACCGTGTCACAGACTTTCCGTGCACTGGTGGAGAGCGCGGACAGGAAGTTCGTTCTCGTCCGAGACATTCCACAGTACGGACGCGCTCAGGATCGCTACTTCCAGAAGGTGTTCAAGGCCTACATGAGGCTGTGGAAGTACCAGCAGGAGAACCGGTCGGAGCTGGTTGGTTGCGGTCTTAACCGATGGGAAATCGGGGAAATCGCGAGTCGGATCGGCCAGCTCTACTTTAACCAGTATATGAGGACGAGTGAGATGAGGTTCTTGGTGGCTGCGTACGTGTTTTACGAGGCGATTTTGCACAGGAGGTACTTCGAAGGAACCAAAGCGAAGGATGTAGGTGTGAGATTTAAGGAGTTGAGATTTTACGCGCGGTTTTTGCTTGTTTCATTGATTTTGAACCGTACCGAGATGGTTCGAGCACTTGTTGAGAGGTTTCGAGCTCTCGTTGATGATAGCAAATCAAATTTCCGAGTGAGTAGTTTTTTTCTTTTTTTCTTTTTAAATTTTCTTTGTCTGTTCTTCATTTGCATAACGTAGAATGTGTAAGCTTCGTTTGGTGGACTTGGCTGGAATAGCTTTTGTCTCTTTTTCCTTGTTTTGTTGGTTTTCAGAGTTCATCTTTCTGTTTTCTTTTTGAGGACACTACTTAGCCATGGAAATCTGCTAAAGTATATCATATTTGGGGAACTTTTACCGGTTCAGCTGCTTTAGATAGTTTTCTGATTGAAGAAGATATCACTTTTCGTGGCTTCTGTGTTTTAGGTCTATTACATAGGAGTCGAAGTTAGGTGTGGCCTAGTTTACGATATTCTGGTAGTCTGAACTTGGATATGAGCCTGCAGTTGTTTTGTTACCTGCATCATGTGGTTAAGTGACCATGGTATAGACAGGATTAGTAGTTGAGTAGGGCATGTCATCAAGGTGGTAATTCATGCTGTAGTTTAAGTAATATTAACTGATTGGACGGGAATCTTCCATCACCTAAAGATAAATGGAAACAGAAAAACGGAGAGAAGTAATGATAGAGGAGCTATGTAGTTCCATAGAAGCTAAGGAATTACCTAACTTTTTAGGTACAGACCTGAAAGATACTTTACTAAGAGTACTTGAACTAGTCTTGTTCCTTTTCCTTAGCCTTTTCCTTTCATAATAACTCTTAAATTTACAATTCTCACATGAAAAGTGGCATTGAGTTTGCTTGTGTAGTTCTGTTTGTTGGATTAGGTACTTGTCTAGTTAGCAAGGCAAGTTAGTGAAATGTCCTTCCTGCTATTGTTTAAACATCATTTAGAACTTCCAGTCAGTACTTGCTTGGTCAGGGGTATTCATGTTATTTCCTGTCAGGAGATGAACTTCAAAGAATGGAAGCTGGTGGTGCATGAAATAATTCGTTTTATGGAAGTTGATAGTGCCTTTACAGATGCCGGGCCATTTCGTTATAGTGCCTTATATGATTCACATCCAACATCTCGTCCTTATGTGGCTCGTTTCCATGCAAAGCAAGTTTTAAAATTTCAAGATGCTGTACTAACAAGCTATCAGCGAAATGAAGTAAGTAGTGTTTATCATTTTGTTGATATATAATACTTGATAATCTATGCTTATAGAAATTTGTATTTTCTGCCACTTTTTTCCTTTCTAGGTGAAATTTGCAGAACTTACTTTGGACACTTATAGAATGATGCAATGCTTGGAATGGGAGCCTAGTGGATCTTTCTACCAAAAGCATCCGGTAGAATCAAGCTTCCAAAATCATGTGGTTGAACCAAAACAGAATGGCACAGTAATAGATAATTCTGGACCTTCTGGATTAATTGATATGAATCTGGCTGCGGATTTGACTGATCCGAATTTACCTCAAAATCCTAGGAAAGCTGTTCTTTATCGTCCTTCTGTCTCGCATTTGCTTGCGGTTAGTTTTAATACCTTATGTGATTGATTTTGGTATATTTACCTTGGATAATAATGTCATCATTCTTGAAAATGATTTTATGCATATCAATAGTGACATAACTTGAATTTATCAAAGCCTTAGGCCAAATTGTATGCAGTTTGCTCGTCTACAAGGAGAACTATGTAACTTCGGAGGTAAGAATTTTTTAGCATCTGCATGGAAAAGGTACGAGTACCCATCAACTAAACGGATGCCATGACCATGTTACTGATGTTAGCACAAAACCTTGGAACAAATACGAGTTATATACAGAACATGGTCACAGATAGCATTTATGGAGCATTTGTTATTAACTTCTGATGTTCTTTTCCTTTTTAGATGTGTAACCCATGGTGTTGATGTTTTGATTAAATGTTGGCAGGTGGTAGCGACAATTTCTGAGGAGCTTCCTCCAGAGAGCATCATGTTACTATATATAGCAGCCTCAGGTAACGGGAGCCTAACTTTTGGGCCCGTAATCTTTTAACTGATGATTCTCTTTATCCCCCTTGAAATCAATGTTTGTATTGAATTTAGGGAAGGGTGGATTAAGTCATGCTTCCCAAGTGGAAAGCTCTGGAGGATCACTGAGATCTTCAAGAAACAGTGCTGTATCTTGTTCGTCAATTGAAAAGAATGTCTCCATTTCCGAATCTCCTATGAATGGCGAAGGAAAATCAAGTGATTATTATGACAACTATTTGTCATTAGGTCCAAAAGGAAATGGAGGTAGGTGACTATATTGCTTTATTTGTTACACACTCCCAAATGTCTACTCATCACTAAAACTCGAGAGCAATTCACAATATCATCTTATGACCCCTCCTTCCCACATGCTCGTTCTATTTATTACGTCATCTCCTTTCCCATGTTCAGGTCCAAATGTACTCTACCCTGGGGATATTATTCCATTCACTCGAAGGCCACTTTTCTTGATTATTGATAGTGACCGCAGCCATGCATTCAAGGCAGGTTTGTCATACCTCGTGGTTGTGGATAACTTGTTAGACAAGAGTTGATGTATTTTGGAGTTTCATGACAGCAATACGAGTTTATTAAAATTGGAAGCAATCTCCTCTCTTTTAGAATTGGTTAACTTCGTTACTCTTAAATGTATTTAGTGATTAGGTATGAGACAAATATGTTGTGCACATATAATAACCATGGATTTTCATGCCTAAATAATTTGACTCTTTGATCGACGGTTTTATATCACTAGTAACATCTTAGTGTAGAAAAGGAGGTTAATATTGCACAATTCTTGCTCACAGGTAAATTCTGGATAATTTCAGGTTTTACATGGAGCGGAGAGAGGAGAGACGGCTGCTTTACTGCTCTCACCTGTTAGATCAGTGTTCAAAGAACCATCTAATGTTGGTACAACACATTATGGAAGTCAGTTTACCTTTTTCTTGACCGCTCCTCTGCAAGCATTCTGTCAATTGGTTGGCCTCACATTTCCTCATGATGATGCAGTAAGTTTATTTGATGACATTTTCAGTTTTATAACTAGTGTCTTTATCTGTTTGTTTTCTAATTGCTGTAAGAATTCTGGTTTTAGGATCTGTATAAAATAGCTGAAGAGATTCTTTCAACGGCCTTTTCTGAATGGGAGGTAATACTCTCTACATCGAAAAACCTAGATCTGGTTTGGGGGCAAGTACTGTCTGATCCACTTCTTAGACGGCTTATTTTAAGGTATACCCTTTCTAAATAAGTAATGCAGTATCTCATTTAACAATGTCTAACATCATAGCAGGTAGAATCGTTATTGTGTGTGTAATCATCTCAAACTTTAACACGATTTATGATGATGAAGACTCAAAACCTCTAATATCTTCTTTCTTCTTCATTTCTGGGTCTGATTCCAATCGAATGAGCAGCAAACATTCTTCTATACTCAAATCTCGTTATGATGTTTCTAATTTACCATCACTTGTTACATGGAATTCTGTGCACAGGTTCATATTCTGCCGATGTGTGATCTCTCTATTCTACCTTTCAAAAGACAATGAGCAATGTCTACCTTCTTGCCTACCCCATCTTCCAAGTTCTGTCTCTCCAAGTTCTGAAATCGTGCAATCTGCTGTGCTCAAGCTTGCAAATCACCTTGAAGTTGCAGACAATTTTCAGTCTGACAAGTAAATTCAAGCCACAGGTGTTCAGTGAAGGGAAAGATAAATTTGCTCATCAGGCGCTAAAGTGAGTTGATTAACTCACTTCTATAGTTAAAACAGTTTATTATAGGGGCATTCAGAGGATTATAATTTGAGATGGCGTTTAACCTGGTAAATAGAACAATAATGCATCGACTGTGCCGTCCGATTGACTCGCTAGTTGCGACCATCGAAATCATCTGGCGACTTGCTGTTTCGGTTTGTTGGATGCTTGATGACTTGCAGGTACACACGAGTTCAGCTGCTTAGTTCTTGGGGTGCTTTATTGGTATATATTGTGTTTAAGATGTTTGGTTCCTGGTAAGTAGTGCTGATTTCTTTTTTATTTTTTTAATTTCATATTTTAGACATAGAAAATTAGGTAGTCAAATAGGATTTTTGGCTTCCACGTTACATATTGTGATGGAGAAGTAGCTGAAAGAGGGTGTAAATTAGTACTGAGATATGGAATACCTCCAAAATAGATTCTATTGATCACTTATTTTTCATTTTTCTTACCATTTGTGCCCTCTCCAATGCCTTGAAAGCTCCATTGAACTTTACTATAAGTGGTAAGGAATATGGTTCACCTACTAGCCCATCTTTATTGGCTTAATGGTATAAACAACTTTCCAAACCTATGCTATATTTTCTACATTCCGTAAATGTTTTAAAAGCTGAACCTGTTCGGCCGATTTAATAGTGAAAATTTTAAATCGGTTAATTTTTTAATTTAATTTAATTTAATAAATTTTTAGTTTATTAATTAATTAGACACTTTTTGTAAATTAGTTAGTTTTATAAATTAAAATAAATAAATAAAATTTATTTTATAATTTTTAATTAAATTTTAAAATTTTCGATAAATAATGATTTATATCTTACTGGTTTAACTTTTAGTTGGTTTTAAACTGCTTCTGTTAATTAGGTAGGTGTTTGTATATAAAATTAGGTTTCAGTTAATGGTAATCAATTTCAAACTTTGTTTAAGAATATGGTTGATAAATTAGATTTGAATTGAGATTAAATCAATTTTGATTTGATAAAATGATATTGAATTTAATATAATTTATCAAAATATTGTTATTTTAATTTCAAATAGAGTTTTAATGATGAAGTTTAGATTATAAAAAGCTTGGACTATAAAATTGAGAGTTTCGGTGGGTTTGATTTGTTCCATTGTCATTTTTATTTGAAATCAAGTATTATTCATTTTTAATGGAATATTTGTTAATTATTTATTTTTAAAATTAAAATTATTTGGTTTAATGTAAGAAATTAAACATTGTTCTTATTTTTATGGAATATTTATTAATTATTTGGGTTTTATATAAAAAAATAGTAAAGGTATTCAATAAATAATTTAAGGATGTGAAAGTAAGAAATTGATATTTATTAGTGGTTTTGCATATTAAAAATTTGGAAATTAATAAACGTTAATTGAAAATTTCAAGAATTTATTTAAAAGTAACCAATTTAAATTAAAAAAATTATATATGTTCTTTAAATTATTATTTATATAAATTAATGATTAGTTTTAAACTAAACACTAAATTTTCTATTAAACTTAATTACTATTAAATGATTCTTTAAGCCCTTTTATTTTCATTAATTTAACACAATCTCAATTCTAATCTAAAAGAGAATAAAAGGTTTAAGTTTGAATACGTAGGCATTAAAATTAGAAAATTTGAAAAATAAACTTCAAAATATTATGATAAAATAAAGAGATAAACTTAATAAAATTAGAAGTAACTTTACTATTGACGAGTTGTCTGAATTTGACTTCATTAGATCGGTCAAAGATAATTTGGCTAATTCTAGTTTTAAGATGAAAGCTTAACATTCATCGACCAATAGGATTCACGTATTAAGCCTTCACGATCCGCAACCTTCCTATAATATATCATCGCAGCCATTCATTCAGTCCCAGAAAACACAACTTAACACTGTTACAACCGTCCGATTGCCAACATAAGAAAGCACAAGGACAGTCAATCCTGTCCGTTGGATCGTGAAAGTCAGTTTCTTTATATACCTATTGACCCCTTCCTTGTCTAAGTTTTATAGCTTTTGTATAGAGAGCGAGAGAGAGAGAGAGAGAGAGAGATTCTTATAGCGACTTAGAGGTATGTTCTTTGATTCTCTTTTTTCTGTAGTTCTTTTTAATTATTTATTTTCAAGATTTTGTTTAGATTTTTGTAATAGCCAAGAATGATTGTGACTAGGTTCCTGCTTGATTAATTTGTTTCTCTTTTGAAGATTGTTAGTTGTGTGCAAGGGATTTGGGGCTTGTTGGTTGACAAGCTTGCGTCATTCGTTATTTCGATTCTCGTTGTAAAAGCTTGATTTCTGTTCTGAAATTATGTCTTGTTGGAGGTTTGGGGAATTTTGAAATTCACGATACCTTTGCTTAATTTGGTACTTTGGGTTTTGAAATTCTCGGATCGTCTTGAAATTAGGGTTTATGGCCTGATTTTACATGATTTTCCGGGCTTGTGCTGGAATAACGATGAAAAGTGTTGATGGTATGTTACTGCGACGTCAACTATCGTTGTGGTGTTGAGGCTCTTTGTAGTTATTTCATGATGTGCATGTGTTATAGATAGAGGATTCAAAGTTTAGTTCTTTTGGTCTTTTTTGTTGGGTGCAGATGGCCCGTACTAAGCAAACTGCTCGTAAATCTACTGGAGGAAAGGCTCCAAGGAAGCAGCTCGCTACCAAGGTTTACTAACAATTTGATCTCTCTCTCTTTACTGTTTACATTATGGTTTTTGTTTAATTTTTTTGTTGATGATTTTTTTTTTATGTTATCAGGCAGCCCGTAAGTCTGCTCCAACCACTGGTGGAGTCAAGAAGCCTCATCGTTATCGCCCTGGAACTGTCGCTCTTCGGTGAGTCAAATCTTCATCTTCATTTGTATTTGCCCTTGTCAAACGAAGAAACAAGAGTTTTTTCTCACGTTACTTGGTGATGTTGCGCAGTGAAATTCGCAAGTATCAGAAAAGTACCGAGCTTTTGATTAGGAAGCTCCCTTTCCAGAGGCTTGTCCGTGAAATTGCTCAAGATTTCAAGGTATGATTATTGTTTGTGTTTATTAAATATATATTGGTATACCTAGTGTTATCTTCAGGATGTCTGATTGGGGGATCTTTCTGTTTGCAGACCGATCTGCGTTTCCAGAGTCATGGCGTAGCCGCAAAATGAAAAACAATGGAAATAACAGAAGGTAACAGAATGTAGTTCTGCGTCCTGTAAAAATATTCAACTGAAAATATTAAGACTGTCCTCTTCCACAACGTGGAAAAAACTGCTCAGTATCCCTGGTTTCCTCTTCTTCTTAGAAAATATTATCACTGTTCTCAGCTGGCAGCCTCTGGATTCGTTTTTGAATATTCTTCTTTGTCTTTTATATTCAGTAAAACCTACAATGCAACGACAGTGTTTGCTGATGTTGGTAAGGCCATGAGCGTGGTCTTTAGGTTGCGGCATGGTTTTATTTTTGTTAGGTAAAGCCACGATTGTGCTTTCAAGGCCACGAATGTGGCTTTAGTAAACTTGAAGGCATGATCGTGTTTTCATCTCCACTCTCGTGGGTTGAGGAATAAGGGGCACGACCTTACTCGTGCCTCTAGACCCACGTTCGTGATTTGGCTCCCACTCTCGTGCGTCTGTATCCACGAACGTGCTTTTATCCGCTGTGAAGCCACAATTGTGCTTTTGGTTCAACGATCGTGCTTTACAACGATGCTCTGAAGCCTCGCTCGTGCTTCTGATTCCACGATCGTGGTTTGAAGAACACGAACGTGCTTGTGAAACCACGTGCGTGCTTTGAAGAACACGAACGTTCTTGTGAAACCACGTGCGTGCCTTCACTTGTCACTAAGTCACGAGTGTGCTTTGATTTCCACGTTCGTGGGTTGCCTTCTTTTAGCGAAACCACGATCGTGGGACAGGCCACGAATATGGCTACTGATCTCTTATTTCATCCACGCTCGTGGCTTTCTCTGCCGCGTC